>OV651817.1:465266-505266 GCA_927349885.1 Psylliodes chrysocephalus | reverse complement strand
TGAGGTAAAGATAGCACTTTTTACTCAAACTAGCGTACGTCCAGTAGTCGAAATTCGACCATAATCATTATTGAAAATTGGAGAACATAAAATTTGTTAGATGTATACAGGATGTCCCACATAAGAGAAAATATACAAAGTTATATTATTTTTAATGGAAAACCCTGTTTTTTATTTTAGAATTAAAAACTACATCAAAAATAATGTCAGTTAACTAAAGGTTCCCTATTACTATTATTATTAGTTTTCGATTTATTTGAATTTTTAAGGAAAAAAAGTCTCCCAGAAATTAATTGTTTACTCTTGTTTGAATAATTTTTAATGAACTAATTTTTTTCTTATGTGGGACATCCTGTATACATCTAACAAATTTTAAATTGTAGCCGTCTGTAACCTACGTATTCCTCCCAAACGAATTTTTTATATCTTTGGTCGTTTTCCCATAAAGCTCCGTCCCGTTGAGCGTGAGCCACCCTGTATTATGCACTTGCATGTTCCTTACATTTTTTTATTCTTATACATTCGTTCATTGTATATATGCGACCATACACTTTTATGTGTACTTACATTACAAAATAGTACTATTGTAATTAAATAAAAAATAAATTCAATAAAATAACAGTAACTTACAATTTAAAAACCCTCATTAATTAATATGTTATGAAACAAACATTTTTGTTTTGATATAACTTTGAGGCCCCTAAAAAATGCGGTTGGGTGTGGGTAATTCCCATCGTTCTACTTTATCCGACCTCAGCTTGCACCCTCTCATAAACTATATCGAAAATACTCATTAAAAGCTCAGAAGAGGTATAAAAAATAGAGTTGGGTAAGGAGGTTGGTCTACTCTTCGAATATTTCAAATTTTTTAATTATCTATACAACCAATATCTCAAAACACTCGAATTATAAACACAGCTTATACAATACAGCTCCACAACTCCGTGTCGGCGTCTTTGATCTGGCGGTCGAGAACCAAGCAAGACGGAATGGTGCTATCTCTGTTAGATTCGAGGGAAAAGTCGGGCCCGGATTAAACAATTTTTTTATTATTGAAAAATTGAAAACCTTAGCGTAATAAGGTTGGTTACATGCCATATTAAGTAAGTTTTGGGAAATTAAATTTTTAATTTGTTTTAAATCTGTCAAATATAATTAGAAACATTATTTAAATATAAATATTACGAAAAATAGCACATCTTTCGGATTAGAGGTAAAATAATTTGTATGTGGCTAGTAAAATCCTGGTTAACAAATGTTTTGAGCTAAAACAGTCACTTCACGACAAATTGTGGTTTGGATCCTTTTTACACCAAGGGCTTCAATTGTTAAAGAATTGTGTCACGCTCGTGGATGCAAATCAAGTGGTACCCCGTGTCTCTGGCAAGTGTTACTCTTCGCGCAAAGAGTTTATACCTAGATAAACGAATGCTTCGACTGAGGTCTGGGAACTCTATGGTATTTTGGAATTATAAAGAATTTGTGCTTTTATTTCAACAATATTGGTTATATTTAGATGTATTCTTATTAATTGAAATACAGATTTGTAGAAGTAATACTTTGACAGTTTTTATTATTATAATATATTCAATTTTTATCTGACCATACCGAAGTATGGCATTTTGAAACTTTATAGTAATATGAAATTTGAATTACAATATTACACGATATTACATAATTAGTACTTATTTTAGGTAGGTACTAAATTTGTACTTGGAGAAAGTAATATCGATTTTTACAAGAAAACTTGAAAAGTAAATTAATTTAGTTCCTATTTCTGATGTAAAACTTAAGTTTTGGTTTAAACCAAAAAAACAAATAAATTATAGTTTGTTCAACAAGGGTGGATATGATAGCAATATCACACAAAGACGAAGTTTGAGCACGACGTCGTAGGCAGAGTACTCAATCGTCTGATTGTGATATGAACAATCCACTCGATATGGTCAGTATATTTTTTCTACGACCCACTAACGAAAATCTACAAATTTAAAAAATTATTTTAGGTTATTTAGACAAAATAACTAATTTTAAAATAATTTACGAAGTTGACTAATTTATAAAATAAAATAAACATGAAAAATTAATTAGTCCTCGGCCTAGATTCGATCCCGGGCTTTTCGCGTGGAAGGCAGATGCTCTGTCTTCATCTTCACCGAAACTTTCAGGACTTTAGTTTTAATACTCGTAATTAAATTAGTATCATGTAGTTTGATTAAAATTTATTTTTTTTTAAATGTGGACACAATAAAAACAAAAATGCTATTATTTATCGAGTCTACACAAAAATTTTAATGTATATTTAATATCAATAACTAAAATATATATTGACAATTAGTTTAACAGAATTGTCACTTATTTAAAAAATTTTAAATAATAGGAGTTGGGTGACCAAAATATGAACTGTGATTTGTAGATTTAATTTTGTTAAAGTGTTCTCACTACCTAAAATGGATATGAAATATATTCGTAGTTGAACGCAATAACATACTTTTTCGTTTTGTAGTATGTGCGTAGATTGGCTAATATCCATGCACAGATAACAAAACGAAAAAGTATGTTATTGCCTTCAATTGAACGAATATATTTCATATCCATTCTAGGTAGTGAGAACACTGAAAAAAAAAAATAAATTCGCCAATCACCGTTCATATTTTAATCAACCGACTGCTATTATTTTTAAAATTTTAAATAAATGGCAATTCTGTCAAACTAATTGTCAGTATATTTTTTAGTTATTGAGATTAAACATACAATAAAATAAGTTATTCTTTTGGAAAACGTTAGCATGGATGACTAAAGGGTATTGGGTTAATTAATTCTAAAAGTGTGGCACAAATGTTATTTTTTGTAGCCAATTCTTCAAAATTATTTTGAAATATCTTTTCAATATTGAATATTAGTTCTACAAATTCTTCATTTGACAGTTACAGATTTCCAAATGTATCTGGATTGGCGTTATCATATGCCTTTAAAAAGCAATAAAAAGAAAAATCATCTAATTCGACGTGATCTTTGTTATATTTAAGACAGGTATCGCAAAGGAGTGGATCCGCAAGGCTTTTATTAAAAGGTAACCACACACATACCTGATAAAATTTTTCTGTATTAATTCGTCTTTACAATAATTTAGGGTGTTAATAATTTTATCATAAAATAAAATACAAGGTGTTCCATTTAAAAAACGTACATTTTAATTTGCCAGGCAAAAACGTGACACCCTGTATATCCAAAGATATTTTTAAAATATGTAGATATTTTTCAAATCCATATAACTTTTATTTAAAACTTTCTTGCGTGTCTACAACAAAATAATGAACAATAACGCACTAATGGGATACCCTGTATAAATTATATTTTTAACAATGAAAATTTCTTATAATGTGGTACTTATCGGTTTGGGTCCTTGGGAAAACTAAAGAATGTTTTCTTGCAGGTATAACCCTTATTAAAACAGCTTTTGACTGCACAAACAGAATGATGTCTTTTTTTTTCACTCATTCTACTCACAGCTAAAGAGTCACCAAAATAATAACAGTACCTTTGACTTAAACAAAATCAACGAAATTATAGGCTCCACGAAATTATACAATCAACGTAATTATACGCACGACTCAACACCTTACCTAAAAACGCTTCTGAACGCCAAAACCGTCTTTTCCCTTCGAAGGCGGAGCTTAAGCGATGCGCGACGAAATCGACGCAAACCGTTGCCGCCAAGAGAGTGTTTTAGCTGTATTGTATAAGCTGTGTTATAAACTTTCACCCCACCTACACTTAAGAAAGGAGGGGACGAATTCACCCCCTTCCCCACTTACATTTAGAGGGGGTGAAGTAATTTTTTTCTATAAAAGTCCAATTCATCGTACAGTATATATTATCTACTTCCCATAGAGTGGGGGTAAATTGATGGTGGGGGGGGGGGAAGTTGGGCGGTTTGAAATCGTTTCAGGCGCTTGTAGTTTTTTCTATTCCTTATCATTTAGGCGTGATAGAGAAAGATGGTGAAGTTGCAGAAGTGAGGGAAGGGGAAGTATTGTTTTGAGTTTTTCGCGATCCTCTATCCGTCTATGTAATATTGTCCTTGTCGGTTAGACATTAAAGGGTGGTCATGTTCGCTGTAGGCAAATTTTATAAGTCAATCATAATTCATATTTGTGGATCAATGCATTTCATATATCGAAGGTTGGGGAAAAATACTATTACCAAATTGTTTCTATTTTTGATAACACTAAAGCTTATCAATAGGTACCGAACAAAAAAAAAGAAAATCGGTTTACAAAGAGAAAATGGTACTGAACTATTTTGTATTTGCCTATTTATATATAGATATTTTATCGTTAACGCTTTATACATTTCTTATGAACTCTCTAAATAATGATTTGTAACTCATTTTTACTAAAAACTTTCTATAGCAAACCCTTTTCTCAATAATGTATGTTCTTTTAGTAAAGCCATTTAACTTGTCTTGCTCTTGGTTGTGTCTAATGATTGTAGGAATGCATATCATCTGTTTTTAAATGTAGGGTGAATAAAACTGCAATTAATTTAATAATTATGAATGATAATTGCAGAATTATATTCTAAAATCTTACCGTTAGCGTTTAATTTCAGTTTAGATTTAGTCCCTTTCTTCTGATTTTTATTTGTAAAAATTGTGTTTGCAAACAGTAATACTACTACTCACTCCATGCATGCTAAACTTTCAAATATTTCAACAAATAAAATTTGGTCCGAGGCCGTACCTTAACCCTAAAATTTTAAAATTAACCAGTCACATAATAATATATATCTTTATAATTTAAATAAAAAGTAATTTTGTTGAAATTTTGTGGAAATCATTTCATAATGTTTCCTTGTTGTTTTGTAGCTTATCTCTTAAAAAACCAAACCACCGATATTATAAAAACTCTCACTGGAAAGTAGTCCAAAAATAAAAATATAAACATCACTAAATATTAATAACATATAAGATTTTTTAAAAAACTACGAAGTACGAACTGCAGCAGAATATTTTTTTCAAATCGATTTTTCATCCTGTGACGTCACACCCCCGTCCATAGCATCCGAACGAGGCCACCGTATTGTCAACGAACCGTGGGTATGCCCATTATCTATCTTTTTTTATATTTTTTGTCAGCTTTCGCATCTGGTGTGGGTAATCTGTGATAAAAGAATACATTCTTTAAAAAGTTTTTGCCTTATTTCTTATAATTTTCAGCAATGAAATACTTACCATTTTCATCAAATTCGTTTTTGTACAAATCGTTTGAGTTTTGCCAATCATTGTGAGATATTTGTGGAAATTTATAAGTATAAGGTACTTCAGATATATTAAAAAAATTGTTTTGTTCTCTGTTTCTATTGCAAGAGCAACAGAACCCATTGCTATAAGGTATAGTATCACTTCTATAACTTACTGATCCGCATACTGGATTGCTGTTACTGTCTGGATTACAGCCTGTGTAGCCTAAAAAGCGACTGAATTATAATTTTTGAATTCTAGTGGTGGAAATGGATAAATCTAGAATAATTTTTAAAGGATAGTATAGATATTTACCGGCTTGATCCTTATTTACTACCATTTCCTTTGCCTGTGCATTAACTATTCCATCATAGAACAATCCATACACTGCTAACACAGGTTGTTGTACTATTTTCAGGACATATGGATTAAAAAGTTTTTGTTTTTGTTGTGTGACGCTATCAAATACATGATCGATCAGCAAATATTGACTCTTACAATTAGTGATACCATTATTCTTGATTTTAACTGTAAGTTTAAGTTTCCTTTTACAATTTGTGATCCCTATTATCTGTTCCATTCGTTTTTTCATACAACCCTCTTCTTGATTAGCAGCTCGTACCGTTCTCACTACGGTCATCGGCATTTTTTTCTTTTCAGTGCTTTTATCCGGCTTGTGGCATTTTACTAAAAGAGCTTTAATTTCGAAATCCGTTGGGTATACTTTGCAACATGGTGCCTTTTGGGCACAACATCTAAGGTTTCTTTCTTCATCGGTTAAAAATTCACCTAGTTGCCCTGATAAAGGTATAAAAAGAAGTGTAAATAAGAGTAAAAATCTCATAAAAGGTTTCAATACTTTTGACAAATAATATCTTATGACATATTGACGTTACAGATAACTGTAAATTATTTCCAACTATTAGAGAAGAGGAGGCGAAGCGGCATACCCGAAATATGCCAGTTTAGTGTGATGTCAATTTTAACCAAACTTTAAACAAAAAAAAAAATAAATTTGACATAATATACGTTTGCGAATTAGTTATCACATACTTTGATTACTATACGGGACAAGAGAGAGGTCCGACACGCCCAACATAGGGCGCGGCCATTTGGTTCCTATGACACAGTTTATAGCTAAAAAATCAGATCGCTCACTCTGCGTCGGCACTTTTAATCTCAATGTTCCAGTTTATACACTGTGCAACTCGGTTAATACAATATATGACAACCGCCTACAATAAAACAGCCGTCTTCTGCGTATCCTGCATTTGTATCCCTGGAATGGATGTTATTTTGGAACTTTCAACTGGTCCGAGTAAGCTATCTGATTCTATAGCACATACTTTGATTAAGTATGTGTTCTATAGCAATAAACTGTGACTCCAAAAATAATATTCACTGACACTGACAGCAGCAAGCAAAATATCAGGTGCGTTTTAATCATCCGCTTCTGTTTCCGGAATTGTCGGTTTAGTCGTTTTAACCTGTTAGATTAAAACAAGAAAACCGACAATTCCGAAGCAGAAGCGGATGATTAAAACACACCTATTAAAAATATTGCGCCAAGATGTAAGGAACACGTAATAAGGGTTCAAAACGGCGGAGTTTTCTATCTCCTTTTAAAAGGCACTCAGAAAGCTGCGCAGTGCGACCATTCTACGTATAGTGAAAAAAAATCAAAGTATGTGATTAGTTATACTCTGTTTTTAAACTAGGAGGAGCGATTTGAATTTAAGTTGGCAATTCTGTAGACTTCTGATTGGTCAGATTGCAGTCAGTTTCACACATCACTTTTTAGCATTAACATCAGCTAATAATTGATATTGTTGACAATTCTGACATTTTATATTTTAATAGCTCATCATTATTATTTAGTTTTTACATTATTTGGTAAATAATAGCTCTTTTCAGATTTTCAGTAAGCAATTGTATTGAATTTCTACGATTATGGATCCTTTTTCATCGAGTACCATTAAGTGTAGCAATTCCTGAGAAGCCTTATAAGAAAGGGAAGACGACTTATTATTTTACATGCTAATTCTAAAGAGAGTTTTGTAGGAAATACAATACTGGTTTTGAAGGCAAAAAGACGGAGATTACCATGAAGAGATGAATTCTGAAGTATTCCAGAAAAAACTAACAACTTTATGACTGATTTTTTAAGACTAAAAATTGATCATTTGTTTACCAAAATGATTAAAAAGTAAATAAATATTCAAGTAAATTTTATTTATTAGAAAATAATAAAACCATTTTCAAAATTATTAATTTACAGATTTGCTACATTAGAGATCTCTTAATTTAGCATAATGAGCTAACGTTACTTCCACAAAAAATATTTTAAAAATACTTAACATCAATACAAAAGTATATATAAATAATCACTTTAAACTAAAAAATATGGGTTAAAATTACAACTTGAGTTGAAATAACCTACAATATTATTAAGTTAAGTTTTAGTAATGATAAAATGTTATCATGTAGTGTTATGAAAATATTGGTTCCAGTTTTAAAAACAAATCCTGACTCATAGGCCTGTAAACTTTTAAATGCCTTCATTTGTCCTTCAGCCTATTAACTATGGGTTAACACTAAGTAAGCTACAATGTCCATATTACTCATAGGAGAAATTCCAGTCACTGTGTGATCCAGTTGCCATTAAGATATTCAGCCAGTTGCCATTCGCCTTTTACTTGCGTTTATATCTATAACAAATATATCATTGAAAATGTAAAATTATCATATTTTTATGTTTTATACTCACGTGCATCTTTATATTTTTTTAACAATTTTCATAAATATTCAATATCCATGTTGTAGTCAAAAGTGTTTGGGCGCTTAGTACTTAATATAACCTTCCTTTTGTTTATCATAGTATGTAAAAATAATGTTGTCAGATATAATTTGATATAAGTTGTCAATAAAAGTTAAAAAGGAAAAGTTCATTTTTGCTAATAATAGGTGTTTATCCAAACATTTTAGTCCCCGTAGCTCTCATTTTGGCCGAGAGAAAAGTGCAAAACTAAAATGTCTCACAAAGAGGGTGCCGTCAGAAAATCCAGCAGGGTTACTGCAGGAATACCGCCATTGAGATATCCGGACAGTCCATACGAACAAAGTGCAAAAGCGTCGACGAAGTCTAAAAGGTCCATATATTCAATGACCAGTGAGAAATTAAAAGAAATAGAATTAAAAAAGTTAGAAGCCATAAACCAGCTGCAGCGAGAAGAAGACCAGCTGCAGCGAGAAGAAGATTTAAAAGAGATAGAATTTCAGAAACAAGAACAGGAGATACGGAGAAAGTTTGAACGAAGAGAATATGAAAGAAAGTTAAGTATTATAGAAGCGAAAGCATCAATAGAAGCCGAAAAGATAATAGAAAATAGTATAAATAGCACTGGTGTTAAAAGTAACAGCTCTAAAGTTTCCATTAAATCAAATGAAAGACTAATATATACTGAAATACCATGTGCCCATGAAAAAGTTAGAACTTGGTTAGAAGCCGATAAATTGTCACATAAAGAATCTATATTTTATTGAAAAAAGTCCAAAAATTATTCAACATGAACCTAAAAATACTGCTAATCTTACTAATCCTGTCGATTCAACATCTGAGCGACTGGTGAAGGAGTTTACGACTGCAACTCAGGCCATGACAAATGCGTTTAGAGGTCTATCTGAAAATAATCAACTGGGAAATATATCTAAACTGTCTTTAAGAAATGTTCTTGGGAAAGAGCTTCCTAACTTTGGGGGCAACATCGAGGAATGGCCCATGTTTATTTCGCTATTCAAAAGGTCAACAGAAACTTGTGGATTTACCGATGAAGAAAATATGATTCGTTTGCAAAAAGCACTAAAACATGAAGCCTTCGAAGCAGTAAAGTCATTATTTGTTTCTCCAGATAACTTAAAATGTATCCTTAACACTCTAGAGATGAGATTTGGTCGCCCTGAATACATAATAGAATCGATGATGAATAAAGTCAAACAATTACCTCCAGTAAATAGTCGCTATCCACTATCGTTCATTAAATTTTCAAATGCTGTTCAAAATCTTTCTATTACGGCTCAGTCGTTAAAAATGGAACCCTATATCAACAACTCTCAACTTATTAGTGCCCTCATTTCAAAATTGCCAGAGCACCTACAATTTCAGTGGGCAAGAGTTGTAAAGGGCCAGCAAATTAATATGCCAACACTAATCGAATTTTCTGAATGGCTCTATGAAGAATCGTCGGCAGCTAGTTTATTATGCAAACCTTCATCTTCAAACTTCATGCAAGAAAAATATCAAGAACGAAAAATCAGAAATACAGTTTTTGTTGGATCAGAAGATTCAAATAAACAGCAGTGTATATATTGAATAAAGCCTAGTCATAAAATTTATAAATGTAAAAGCTTCCTAGCTCTGAATACAGACAAAAGATGGGAGTGGGTAAAGGAACAAAAAATCTGCTTTTCCTGTCTTGCCGCTTCTCATATTTTATATGATTGCACTAAAAAGAGAAAGTGCGGGATATCAGATTGCAAAAAGTACCACAATCGTTTATTACATACCAGTTCTTCCAGAAATCAGGATATATTACCGAAGCAATTACATAATTTACTGCACCAAGATGTTCAGCCAGAACAGTTAAATTTAAATAATGAAAATAAACCCGACCATTTATCAGTCATTATGAATGAACATTCTCTTCAAATACAGTCTGTAGCAAAAACTGTCCTCCTTCGAATTTTGCCTGTTACCGTGATAGGAAATAAAACATCCATTAAAACTTTCGCTCTTTTTGATGAAGGCAGCACGATCACGCTCATGGATAGTAGTCTTGCTGAAGAAGTGGGAGTAGAAGGTAACATCGATCCTTTGAAGATGTTTTGAACAAATTCAACATCATTTACAGACAACCTTTCAAGAAGAATAAATGTAAAAATTCAGGGAAAACTTAATAACAGCAATTATGAACTTTCTAATGTTCGTACTGTATCGAATTTAAATCTGCCCACTCAGTCTGTAAACGTTCAAAAACTATCAACAAAATGGCCTCATCTTTCACAAGTTCCCATTGCTGATATGCTGCAAGCCAAACCATTATTACTAATCGGGCAAGATCATATCGATCTAACCATTGCTAGAGAGGTAATTCAAGGTCCAGCAAATGCCCCAGTTGTCTCCAGAACCAAATTAGGGTGGGTAATTCATGGTAACCTATCCTACATCAAACACAGAATCCAGCCTGAATTTTCTATGCACTGTTATAATAAAAACGATAACGAAATCAAAGAACTAGAAGATCTAATACGACAAAGTATAATTATTGATAATTTAGGCATTAGCAATGAAGACAAAAAAGTATTGTCCGATGATGATAAAAAAGGTTTTTTGATTATGGAAAAAACCTGCAAACAGTTAGAAAATGGCCATTGGGAAATTGGTTTACTATGGAAAAAAGAAAATCCCCAGCTGCCAGAAAACCGAAGTTTTGCTTTAAAAAGATTGTATACTATCGAAAGACAAATGGACAAAGACGATTTATTTGCAAAAAAATACTGCCAACAAATAGATGCATTTATAAGAAAAGGTTATGCCAGAATCCTTACTGCCGAAGAAGCTGCGGTTGCTACGAACAAAACTTGGTATTTACCACATTTTGCAGTTAAGCATCCCAGCAAGCCCGAAAAATTTCGCTTTGTTTTTGACGCCAGAGCCAAAGTAGAGGAAACCAATTTAAATCAAAATTTGTTCAGAGGTCCTGATTTATTAAATTCTTTAATAGATATTTTATTCAATTTTCGCCAAAATCCAGTAGCTGTGTTGGGTGATATCGAGGAAATGTTTCTCCAAGTACAAATAATACCAGAAGATCAATTTGCTCAACGATTTCTGTGGAGGGGAAGAGATAGAAAAGGTCCTGTGCTTACTTACCAAATGCAAGTTATGATTTTCGGTGCAATTTGTTCTCCAAGCTGCGCAATTTACATTATTAACAAAAACGCCAAAAAATATGCAAAAGAATATCCTCAAGCGGTAGAAGCAATTGAAAAATTCCACTATATGGATGATTACTTGGATAGTTTTGAAACAGAGGAACATGCCATAAAAACAGTTAATGAAGTCATTAATATTCATAACCGTGGAGGGTTTAAAATGAGAAGCTGGCTTAGTAATTCTCCCATAGTTATAAAGCACATTCCTGCTGAACTACGATCTAAGAGTATTGTCGATTTAGACTTAGAAAAATGGCCAACATTGGAGAAGACGCTAGGTTTAAACTGGAATCCAAAAGAGGATTCATTTAGTTTTTCTGATAGATTTTTAATCAAAAACAAAGACTTGTTATCAGATACCACTATACCTACGAAACGACAAGTCATAAGAGTCGTAATGTCCATCTATGACCCACTTGGTTTCCTCGCTGCCTTTACAATTCAAGCTAGAATATTGATGCAAGAAGTTTGGTCAGAAAAAATTGACTGGGATCAAAAACTTAGTCTTCAATTATATGAAAAATGGAAGTCCTGGGTAATGGCGCTTCATAAAGTCAAAAATTTAAAAGTTCGTCGATGGTATGGTGTAAGCAGCCCTACTGTAAGCGATATCCAGTTACACACTTTCAATGACGGAAGTGAGAAAGGGTATGCTTCTGTTTCATACTTTCGTATAGTAGCTTCAGATGGTAGAATTTCCACATGTTTTGTAATGGCCAAATCTAGAGTAAGCAGCCTTAGAACTATGACCATCCCAAAAATCGAGCTTCAGTCAGCACTTCTCGGGTCAAGATTAGCAAAAACCATCAAATCTGGACATAGATTTAAAATTAGCAGAATGTATTTTTGGTCTGATTCAAAGATTGTACTAAGTTGGATACAGTCAAATCCAAGAAATTATAAAACCTTTGTAGCAAACAGAATTAGTGAAATTTTGGACTTAACTAACCCCGAAGATTGGCGCTGGCTTCCTACAAAATTAAATATAGCCGATGTTGCTACTAGAGGATTATTTGATATTAACAATTTCGAAATATGGCTTCGTGGTCCTGAATTTCTAGCATTGGAAGAGAACCACTGGCCTAAAGATGAAACAAGAAATAAAATAGATACTGATGTCGAGAAGAAAAATAAAACTGTTCTTTTTGTGCTGACTAAGGACACAAAACTTTTTGATTTTTCTAGATTTTCAAGTTATTTACGCCTTGTGAGATCCGCTTCCTGGGTCTTGAAGTTTATCTGCATCTGCAAGAATCGACAACTATTAAATAATACTGAGAAGCTTTCTAGAGAGATCACGGTAGAAGAATTTGAATCCGCCGAGTTAGAACTTTTCAGACAAGCACAGAAAGAAAGTTTTGGCGAGGAAATCGCTAAGTTATCCAAAAATCAAACAATCAAGAAATCAAGCCGTATTTTTAAGTTAAACCCTATACTTGACGAACACGGTATACTAAGATTAAGTGGCCGACTGAATTATGCTTACCACCTAGAAATGCCTGTAAGACAGCCAATAATCCTAGACCCACAACATCCTATGACAAAGCTGATAATAGATTATTATCACAAATTAAACCACCATCAAGGAAGGGAACAGATCTTAAATCATCTTCGAGAAAAATTTTAAATTATCAAGGGAAGAGCTGCCATCAAAAAATGTCAAACATCCTGTATGATATGTAGGAGAAAAAATCGTAAGACTGAGTCACAGCAAATGGGACCAATACCTAATTGTCGTATAACTCCTCAAGTCAGAGCATTCATAATAACTGGAATGGATTATTTTGGTCCTATATCCGTATCCATTGGTAGAAGGAGAGAAAAACGATATGGTGTTATTTTTACGTGTATGTCTACCAGAGCAATCCATTTAGAGCTCGCTTTCTCTCTTACAACCGACTCAGCAATAATGGCAATTCGGAGGTTCATTTGCCGAAGAGGTAGCCCTTCTGAAATATACTCAGATAATGGGACTAATCTTTGTGGAGCCGAAAAAGAAATGAAAAACGCTCTTCAAGACATAGTAAATTCGAATCAAGTTCAAAATTTCTGTTGTAATAGGCATATAAAATGGTTCCGAAATGCCCCAGCAGCTAGCCATATGGGAGGAGTATGGTAACGCATGATAAGATCTGTAAAAGATGCTCTCAAAATAATTTTGACTGAACAATATCCTAAAGAAGAGATGCTACTGACTTTACTTGTGGAAGTAGAGTATACCGTAAATAGCCATCCACTTACATACGTTTCATCAGACCACAACGACTACGAAGCCCTAACACCAAACCATTTTCTCATTGGTAGATCCCATGAAGTCAGTCTTCCAGGAACTTTTTGTGACACAGATCTTTACCTAAGAAAGCAGTGGCGTATTGCTCAAAGATTTGCCGACCAATTTTGGAAGAGATGGCTTAAGGAATATGTGCCAACTCTCATAAAACGGAACAAATGGGAAAATGCAACGAGTAAGGTTTCAGAAGGAGATGTGGTTATATTGGCTGACGAAAACTTTCCCAGAAATTCATGGCCAAGAGGAAAAATAATAAAAACATATCCAGGTCGAGACGGAAACGTCAGAGTGATCGACGTAAAGACAGCAACAGGGGTGTATCGGAGACCCGTCACCAAGATTATTTTACTGTCGTCAAGTTAGCTTCCATGTTAGTTTTTATGACGCCGGGAGGATGTTGTAGTCAAAAGTGTTTGGGCGCTTAGTACTTAATATAACCTTCCTTTTGTTTATCATAGTATGTAAAAATAATGTTGTCAGATATAATTTGATATAATTTGATATAAGTTGTCAATAAAAGTTAAAAAGGAAAAGTTCATTTTTGCCAATAATAGGTGTTTATCCAAACAATCCATTTAAAAAAATCATAATCCTCAAAAAGTCGATTTTAAAAGCAAGAAAAACAGATTTTTGATAACGTCAACAAATCAACGACCATATTAAATTTCATTAGACAGTGACAGTTTGTTTTAGACACATTTTTCTGATCACAAATGGTGCGTTTGATTTGATCATCGGAGATATCCGAGCGCTGCAATCGTGTTTGAATTGACACTCCGAGAGATCCCTAAAGTGTTTGTTTTGCTTTGGAGCGAGAATATAAAGCGAGCTCGATGTTCTCAGAGCAGAAGAATCAAGAAGAGGGAGAAATTTGTCTTTGTCTCTACCTATCTCTTTTTAATTAACTTACAAATAAATTTGAATCTCAAAATTAAAGACCAGAAAAGAAGTCAACAAATTACTTAGCCGCTTTTGTTTTATAGCTGAAATTACTCGTCATAAAAAACACAAAATGTGTTTGAAAAATACATTTTCTCTGTCCAGATCTAATCACCAGTAATCACAGTCATGGAGTATGAGAGCGAAGCGGGCATTTGTGATATATGCTGCATTTTAGGGCCATTACCCCTTTTTGTTGAAAGTTTTTTCATTTTCTTTACTTTTTGCTCACTATTTTGACACACAAACCAGAAACAAGAATCACAGAAAAGCGAGGTTATGTTTTTTACTCTGTTTTATTTGATTTGATCACATACTTTGATTGTGGATTTGATTCAATGCTCTATTGTGATGTCATCCCTTCTCGGTCTCCTCGACGCTCGCTCGATCGATCGAGTTTCGAATCAAACGCCCCTAATGATGTGAAATTTACGACCGTTGTCTGGAACCAATAAAAACATCAAATCCTATGACATTTATTTGTTCCTTAACCCCTTATGGACCGTTCGTTGACTAGGGCCAATAATAACAACTATTATATACATTTTGAACACGACTATATTTCGGAACATGCTCTTAGTAACGAATCTAGTTACTTTTCCCTGTGTAAATGCGTCTTTTCAATTCGCTCCTCAGTTTAAAACAATGACATATATAGTTTAAATAGACTGCTTATCCATACGTAAATAAAACGATGAAAAGCGGGTCGAACTGGGAGATGTTTTCTCTTTGTCTAGTGCATGCAATGTTTGTGTTTTGTATAAATTTTGAGTGCTCACTGGTAAACAAAACTTTCACAGGACCGGTTTTAAAAAAAGTTTAGTCTAGTTGAGATTTTGTTCTCATTGTCATTACTCAGTCGGACATTTTGTTGAGTTGTTTATTTTATTTAGTTTTAATTATACTTATGTTCTGTTTTAAATTTTTTAATTATTTGAGTATAAAAACTTGTTTTGTTTTAAAATTTAAATGGTGAATTGCTCTATAAAGGATTGTAAGACCAGCTACAGAAATATAAAAAGTAACATTTTATTTTTCACGCAAGTATCAATACAAGTAGGTACAAGGTAAATACGTTTATAATAATTTTATGAATTATAATTAATTATAATAATAATAATATTAATAATAAAGTATTTATTGTAAATACAATTACATAAATATTATTATATTCAAAGGCCCGAGTTAGAGCTATCTGGGCTTTACAAGTACATTTTTAAATTTAGTTAGATACAGAGAAGTATCGTATAATAAAAACAATATAAATAGACGAAAAACGGACATAAGTACCAATACAGAGAGACAAACACTTTTATTCTTTGATAGGTTCTTTCTATGTGAATTCTAGCTCTGGCAATTTTGGCATTAAGTAAAGCCTCTTGATGGCTGAACTGATTTTTTTTTTATTGCGGAAAGGAGGCTGTATAATTTGTATACCTTCAGCTTCTGTTATGTTTCCAATAAGAAAACCTTTGTTAAACATTTTACTATCGAGAAATGATTCACACACTTCAAGTATTGAACTTTGTTAAAAAATGTCTATTTCTGAAGTTCTACCACCATATGCTTCACTTTTGTAAGTAATGAGACCAGTAGGTGACACTCCAGTCAATATTTTAATAGTATGCCTCTTTTTGTAGTCAGAGTAATTTTTTAGCCTACAACAAAGACATTTGGCTTGCTATATTGGGATTTCGGTACAATCAAGTAGTACTCTTACTTACATAGAGGCACATTATTTAATATTTCTTGTTTTGAAGGCCGAATTATACCATACTAAGAACTTCTACCAGTTTTATTAAAAAATGTTAAAAAATTTAATGATAAAAAGTTTCATTCACTCCAAATAAAATGGATAAGACATTATATCTTGCATATCAGTTTTCAACTTCATAAAAGTAAATATAACTTGATCCTTTACAGACATAACTGATCTCCTTTTTCCTATTCTTTAGAAATAATGAATTCCACAATGGTGGCTAATAACTGAAAGGATTGCAATCCTATTAAAGTAGATAGTTCTTTAGCGCTGACAATTCTGTTTGAAAACGGATCAACTAAATCACCACTCTTCACTTGTGTTGAACAATCGATCCCAATTTTCTGCTTCTAAACGAAGTTTTGTAAATTAAGCAAAGCTTTTCTGCAGCACACAAATCTTCATTATCTGCTTAAGTAGTAGATATATGTTCATTAACTGCAAAAACACATTAAACATAATAATAATTAACCAAACATTTTAAATTATGCATACGTACATTCATTGCCTGAAGAAGATAACTCAACACTTAACATTCTACTAGTACTGGCAACATATCATTATTAAAGACAGTAGCCATAATTCTTGTTTTAGCTGGATTACTTTTCTTTTTATTAATAGTCGCTTTCTTTTTACCACTAATCTGAGCTAACTTACATCGACTAAGCTTAGTTGTACGTTCTTTTTGTGATTGTAAGTCAGAATCTTTCTTTCCCCCTTACCGATGCTAAACGGATCTTGACGTCAACTAAGATTGCACTTTGTACCTATATAGTTCATTTTACTATGATGTTGATTAGATTTCCACTGGTGGAATCTTCTTATTATTCATCAAATCATTCACATTCACCGCCAAAATAATCCTTAATTGTCTAAAGGGAACAAACTTTAGAATGTGAAAAAGCTACTAACTTTTAGTAAAATCTTTAAAAAGTTCATTCAATTTTTGCATAATATCTGCTTTTATAATGCGAAATAAATTTTAAAAGAATAATCAAGTGTCCGAATAGTGCCACTATACAGTGGTCGTGGTCTAAAGTTAGTTATAGTGTAAAATTGTTTATATCTATCTTCAAAATTGGTTAGATCTCTTAAAATGTTTTGAAAATTGGGAAACTAGACGTTATGACTCAAAATCCTTTTTTCAAATATCTAATGCAAGCTTCTGTCTTGAAATAAACATACAGATAATTTTTTTTTTAATTCAATTCCTACTTTGATGAAATATGAGTTTTAAACTCATTTGGGCCAGACCGATTCTGCCTGGTGAGCACTCGGCAAACCAAGCAACATGACCCGCTTTTCGTCGTCTTGTTTATATATGGATGAGCAGTCTATTAATCTATATATGTCATTGGTTTAAAAACAGTGTATAGAATATTGTGACATTTCACATTTAGTTGTCTTGTGATTGTCATTATTTTTAACAATTTTTGTGCGATTTTTAAAGTTTTTGTGAGTTTTGTAAAGTTATTTTGATCCCTAAAAACGTCTTAAAGACTTCTATAAACAATGGTTAAAACATGTTTAGTTTTATTCTGTCCAAACCATAGATATGGAGGAGGGGAGATAGGAACTGTCATTTCAGAAAACGTTTACACAAGGAGAACCTCCCGGGGGTGCGGAGAGTCTGCGCAGTTGAGTGTTTCCAGGATTGTACTCAGTTTTTTACTAATTCAATAAAAATATACATATAATTAAATGCAAATTACTAATATTTTTTTAATTATTTAAAATTAATTCTGATGCCTTGGTAGGATTCCCCACTCGACCATTCACTGTTGGGTTCTGATTAACAGTGCTGTTCCTAAAGTGGCGCTGGGAAACAGGGACAAAGCCTACACAGAACACGAGGCGAAATAACCCTGGTAGTTGAAGCCGATGACACACCAAAAAAAAAGTGGAATAAATAATTAAACCAGATTGTGTATTAGTTGAGATAATTTAAATATAGCTAGTGCGGCGAGGGATGGCAAATGATTTGCGTTGGCGTTAAGGGGCAACTATACAAAAATTTATATTACTCTCTTTAGGTCATCTTCCGATGACATGAGACAGGTTACAAAATTAGTTTTACATTAATAACTAACTAAATTTCATAAGGTTATTTGGATACAACATAGGCATTTAAAAAACATTCATCACATCATAGATAAATGAAATACAATGCTCACATATAAGTACGTAAAAATATATTGAAATATTAAAAATTATTTAATTCATCATCTAACGAATAGTCTTCAAAAGACCCTTCAGGTACTATTTAAATTTTTGTACTTATTTTTTTCTTTATAAGTGCATATGTGGCAAGTGATATACATACAGGGTGACACTTCCCAAACCAAATATCTTTCTTCCATTAAATAATGTGAAAAATCGCAAAAACCCGTCAATTTTATTTTCAAGAAGGACATCTACAATGAATACTTTTAACACTCGTGGCTCAACCTCCTAGTAGGGGTAGTTGTTACCCTCAAAATCTTAAATGGGAAAATGGGTCAAGAGGCACATCATTTGAAAGGGCGTTTAATTCTCTTTCCAATGGTACCCCAATTTATTAGTTATTTATTAAACAAAAATTATTTTATCGATTTGAATAACAGGAGGAATATCAAGTCTACACGTTTAACTTTTTATTTTTTTGGTAGGGTGACTTTTACAAAATAAATAACTTTTAATTTGCACAAGAAATTGTAAAAATAGAACTATAGGATCTACTTGTGCACTATTTGTAAAATGTCCATTGTACTGTAAACAGTAAAAATTCTGTTTTCCAACTTCTCTCTAACATTTCGAAAAACTTTTACTGGAAATGGACCGGCATGCTCCTGTAATTTTCCTTTTAAGATCATCAATATCAGCAGGTTTTGTTTCATAAACAACAGATTTTAAGTGTCCCCAAAGAAAAAAGTCTGAGGGAGTTAAATCAGGTGATCTTGGGGCCAATTCAATTGCTCCCCTTCTGTTAATCCAAGGGCCTGGAAATCTCTATCAGACGAGAAGAAAAAATGAGGTGTAGCAGCGTCCTGCTAGAAATTTAACACATCCTCTTGTAAAACTAAATTACCTTCTGCATCAATTTGTTTCTAGCTCGTGAGTTTATAAGAGGATCAATAATCTCTTTAAGCATATTAAGGGACAGATCACCTGGCAAGTTTCCATAATTAAATAAAGAACCAATAATTGCATATGCCCTTCTTGAATAATATGCGGGTGTTCGTCACTCCAGTATCAACATTTGTATTTATTAACGTTTTCGATTAGAAAAAAATGAAGATTCATCACTGAAACACATATTCAGCAGAAGATTAGGGTTGACGTTGACTTGTTCAGACATGATTTTACAAAACTCTATTCTTTTATCAAAATCATCTTCGTAGAGCTCTTGAAGTATCTGCATTTATAGGAATGAAATTTTATGCATTTTCTTACACTGCTCTTCTTACAGTCTCGCGTGATATTCCCGTCTGTTCAAGAATATACCTATGACTTACATTACGATTAGGATGCCTTTCATTTAAATGCTGCCCTTACAACCATTGTTATCTCCTGACCACAAATGAATACCAGATGCTTACCGACTCCACTATCGAGTCGAATAGTGTAGACAACGAGTGAAATATTTATTAAATTATTATACCGATCAAAACTTAATCTTGGAAATAAAGGCAAATTTAAGTTTAGGCTGGGGACCAATGAAGAAAACAATACTAGGTACTTATTATTTGAACTATTTCTTTTATTTGAAAATCTTGCAAGATGCTACAGAGTACAAAAATATTTAACAAACATTGCAAGTATTTTAATAATAGTTAATATCGGGTGTCAAAATTATTAAAAAATAAATGAGACTTAATTCAAAGAAAATTACCTAACATTTAAAAATCCTTAAAAAAAACATATACAGGGTGATTCACATAAGAACCGACATAGAGCAGGGGCATATAGGGGGTCCCAAAATATGGCAATTTAACGCAACTTACTTCTATACTAAGTTGCTTCCCTAAGGAGTTATAGGCTTTGAAAGTGAAGTTATAAATTTTGAAAAAAAACAATATCTCCGTTATTCTTGAACTTAAAGCAACCAAATTTGGTACACTTTGTGGATGTATTTAGGGCGTTACTTGACAGTAACTAGAGTTTAATTGAAATTTGTAAAGGGGGTATACTGGGTGGCGCACCATTAATATTCAACAGAATTTTGTTAACCCTTGATGGCTTTGTTTTGTGGGCAATTCAATTCTTAAACTTTTCTTACTCTAGTAATTTTTCGAAAAAGCTCATCATTTTCATCAAAAACTCGAATAACTTAAAACGCGCGCTCTAGGTGTGTTATTTAAAATCAGCGAAAATTCAAAAGTTGGCTATGAAAATAAACGTCAAACAAGAAAGTAGGTCATTTAATGTGATCAGTAGGAATTGGCTGGCAAATTATTATTTAGATACGTAACAAAATAACTTAAAGTAAGTACAGATACTGAAATGTGAAAAACTGGGATTAACAACTAACCAAAATAAACACAAAAAACTTAAACAACAACCAGAACAAACAATTGTTTATCGATAAATTAAAGAAATTGTTCAAAATGATCGCCGTTTTCTCTTACGCATAAATTTATTCTTCTTCGAAAATTAAAATCCACCCTATCTAATAACTGTTGATTATTCCTAATAGATGTGCATTTATGAATAATGCGATTCCATAATTCTTCTTGAGACGCAACGGGCGAAGAATACACAAATTCTTTCAACGTTCCCCATAGAAAGAAGTCACATTTGTTCAGGTCAGGTGATCTTGGGGGCCAACGTTGTGGGCAATTATTTCCTCTTCCTATCCATCTATTGGGATACTGGTGGTTTAAAAAATTTCTTACGTTCATACTAAAATGAGGCGGTGCTCCATCGTGCATAAACCAATGTTGCAACCTTAGTTGTAAAGGTTCCTCGTCAAGTAGATACGGAAGGGTGTTTTGTAGAAATTCTAAATAATTTTCACCATTCAGCCGATTCGGTAAAACAACAGGACCAATTAAATATCGATCAATAATTCCCATCCAAACATTAATTTTGAATTCACGTTGGAAATGCCGAGGAGTTATTGCATGTGGGTTTACGTCAGAATACTCATGATAGTTATGGAGATTTGTGATACCTCTGCGAGTGAAAGTCGCCTCATCCGTAAAAAGAATTTTCTTTTGGAAGTTATTATCTTGGTGTAGAATAAACTGACAAAAATTGACACGTTGAACCAAATCTCCGGGTAAAAGTTCTTGGACTTTTTGTACATGATAAGGGTGTAGTAGATTGCGACGGATAACTCGATGCACAGAACTCTGCGATATACCAATTTGTCGAGATAAATTCCTAGTACTAATATGTGGATCATCTTGAATAGCATTTAAAATGGCTACCTCAACTTGTGGCCTGAGTGCGACAGCACGTTCTCGAGTATTATTGAGAAACTTGCCCGTTTCTCTAGCTCGTCTTTCAACATTAGAAAATGTTTCTCTATGGGGAATGATACGGTTAGGAAATCTTCTACGATATTCTTCTACACTTCTTCTACAGTTTCCTTCACAAAAACCAAGCACTAACAGCATGTCAACTTGCTCGTTAAAAGAAAACTTCCCGTTCATTTTAAAAACACTCAAACAACAATTACTTAATTGAACAACTTACTTGCTTCATTGTCAAGTTTGACGTTTATTTTCATAGCCAACTTTTGAATTTTCGATGATTTTAAATAACACACCTAGAGCGCGCGTTTTAAGTTATTCGAGTTTTTGATGAAAATGATGAGTTTTTTCGAAAAATTACTAGAGTAAGAAAAGTTTAAGAATTGAATTTCCCACAAAACAAAGCAAAGATTTTTAAAATCCATTAAGGGTTAACAAAATTCTGTTGAATATTAATGGTGCGCCACCCAGTATACCCCCTTTACAAATTTCAATTAAACTCTAGTTACTGTCAAGTAACGCCCTAAATACGTCCACAAAGTGTACCAAATTTGGTTGCTTTAAGTTCAAGAATAACGGAGATATTGATTTTTTTCAAAATTTATAACTTCACTTTCAAAGCCTATAACTCCTTAGGGAAGCAACTTGGTATAGAGGTAAGTTGCGTTAAATTGCCATATTTTGGGACCCCCTATATGCCCCTGCTCTATGTCGGTTCTTATGTGAATCACCCTGTATTGCAAAAAGTTATTTTAATAATGGTATTAGGGGTACAAATTATAAGAATTGAATATTTTGTTCAAATAAAATCTTTAGGAAATTAACAAATACAAAGAATATATAACATTTAATTCAAAGAAAACTAATTATTATTAAAAAATCTTTAGGATACTAGACAGGTACGAAATTTTCAACATAGAAGGTATAACTTACAATGAGTTTAACAAGGTTTAATAGGAACATGCAGATAACAAAGGGAGACCACTGTCAGAAAGCATCGATATGGTTTCAACTTATGAACTCTCCACTACATACATCGACACAGATTTATATGCTACGAGTGACAGAAGTCTCTGCATGATATGCGCAGGTTCCTAATTCAAATTGCTTTATTGTTGAAAAAATACATCTTATTGACAAAGACAGAAAACAAATATATACCTACATATTTAAAATTAAAAAAAAAATGTGTACATACATAATATACAGTGTAACGGTTGGAACCGTTTTCGTTATTTGACCCAGACATTGTAACGGTTGTAACCGTTTTCATTATATTGAAACCACCATCTCTATACAAACGTCATTTGTCGTTTATGCCTTGTGTCAAAACTCGGGTTGTCATTTTCGATTTACCTCTGACCTCGAGCAAGTTGATTATTGAATTTTAATTATCTTTTATCTTGGACATTCGATGTACTAATTATCTTAAATATTTTTAATGACCGTCTGATTTTAAAAAGGTAAGTTTCCCACCGATATTTTGTTGAAAATATATATTTAGTACAAGAATTTCTTTATTAAAATGTCAAATCTGAAACATAACCTTAACATTGAGTAGCACATGATAATTCATTTTATTTAATTTTATCTATTATTTTGTTAGGAAAGAGATACTATGCTTTACAATTTTTAAATATGTTAAATAAGACTTTTTCTTTTCCTATTAAATTTGGTCTCTGTGAAGCTATTTAAATAATAGTCTAATTTGTTCATTTAATAGTAAAAAGCATTATATGTTTCCTATATACACTTCCTGGTTCCTTTCTTTATATTTTTACCTTTTTCCTTGTAGCCTTGCTGTATATAGATGGTTTCAGTAGAATTTCAATAGAAACTATATAGATGGTTCGATAGAAACTATATGGTTCAATATAAGCTGTATCTAGATGAATTTTAGAAGAACGTACTTAGAAATTTGGAAGAACGTACAAGTTGCCTTTTTAGAATACATCAAGAAGTTTAGTTCAACCAACGAAAGAAGTTAACGAGATTTCACTTAACCTTTGAAAATTTAACAAGAAGGTCTCTACAGTCACTCCTTAAATGTTACCTCTGATTCAACAGATAAGTTATTAATAAATCATTTAAATTTGAATAATTATGTCTCTGTGAATTAGAATTTGTCGCTACCTTAATTAATTATATTATCATTATGGTTAGTGATTTTCTATATTTTCATCATTAATCGCTTGTCAAGTTTAGAAAGTTTAAATATAGTGGCGTCCAACATTCTTTTTCATAGTAATACGAGTTGTTTAATAACCTGATCCACTCCCCAAAATCATAGAGCTTAAAACACTATAAAAATTGATAAAATAATAAGATCATATTACAACAGATACAAACAACCGATTGAAACAATATTCATTAAAATTTATAGATACGATAGACTTTGACAGAGTTTGAGAATGTGATCTGTCTCAATAATATGAACATCAAATTACGTTCAGTTTAATAAAATTATACGATCATTAGACATTGAAAGATTTATATAAGTAAATTCCAAATATTATCCATATCTCAAAGTGGTCCGAAGTAGATTAAAGGGAAGTAAAAGGCTCAAAGTCTGTCGACCACATAAATTTATTAGGTTGGGTTGCAAGCGCTTTCGACCTAAAAGGTCATCATCAGGCAAAAATTTTTTGAAAGTGAGTAGGTAGGTAGGTACAATCTGCAATAAAAAATTTTGCCTGATGATGACCTTTTAGGTCGAAAGCGCTTGCAACCCAACCTAATAAATTTATGTGGTCGACAGACTTTGAGCCTTTTACTTCCCTTTAATTTATATAAGTGTTCTTCCAACTATTCTTCCAAATATAGAATTACAAAATATATAAAAATATTATAATTATTTGTATAAATTGTATTTAATTTAAAACTGGCTGAATGGCTAAGGATCTATATAATTTTTTTATTATAAATAATTTATAGATACTGTAAAATGTAAGGTTAGATTTTTTATTTAAAATTGTACAATATTTATTGTATTATCTAAATTGGACTGTTTTCTTTATTTTGGACATATCGAGGGCCACAACGCAGGACCTCGTAACTAACATTTCCACTGAAAATAACGAGATGTCCTCCTGATGGACTGTTGTGTAATTGACGAAGTACTTCAGCTACTCTACTTCTTGGAATGACCAACTGTCTTCTGTTCTCAAAACCATCATCATTTTCAAGTACTCGCTTTAATAAGCCATCTTCCAGGATAAATAAGTTCCACTGAGCCAAATACGACTTAAGTACTGGAGAGAGATTAGATACTTCTTGCCAAGTAGGTCGACGATTTTCCTCTTTCCATTGTCGCATCTTCTTTAATACGGTATCATTCTCTTGTTCTTCCCTAAGTTGTACAGGGGCCCACTCATCGCTGACCACCGACGTTCTTCGTACTGTAACTTCTTTAACAGATGTGGCCAACCCCTTTCCAATCAGAGTTCCTTGACCAACACCTTCATTGCGCTTCGGAGGTTCCGCCATGACAGACGTTGCTTTCTCTACAGTTCCTTGCAACCGCATTACTCTTATGATTTCACTACTTTCAGGCAACACCGTTCCTTCCTGTACAGCCACCGGCACGGTTTTTCGATTCGTAGTGTTCTTTGGGCGTTTGTGCGAATTGCTTACTTTTCCCATTTCACCGCAATTCCAGCACCTAATAGTCTTCGGTGCTTCTCAATAAGGCTTTTTATCATGTAAAACAATTGGTCCAATTTATTTCCCTGTTGTTCTTCTTTTACAGTCCTTACTTCACTGTATCCACCAGAAGCCAGCGTAGCTGCTTCATATTCAAGAGCAGCGGACAAGACATCGACCAATGTTTTGTGACGGGCTAAACGAAGTGTTCTTTGCATTTCATGGTCACGAAGTCCATCTACAAATGCTTGAACAGCCAAACATTCCATCATGTTTTCTGGAGCTGACGGGTAGGCAAATCGCACCATCTTCGCAATATCTAATTCAAATTCTTGAAGGCTCTCGTCACGTTTCTGTTTGCGATTCTTCAACTGTAATCTGTATACATGCTCCAAGTGTTCGTGGCCATATCGCATGTTGAGTCTCTTTTTCAGTTGTTCAAAATCATCTGTCTCTTCCACGAGTATAGTCTGAGGGACATTCAAAGCGTCTCCTCGAAGGGCGATGGTCAAATTTATTGCCTTCTCTCGTTCAGACCACTCGTTTGCTCTGGCAGCTGTTTCGAACTGCTTAAGGTAGTTCGTTCATGATATCTTTCCGTCGAAAGTTGGGGCCTTAACACGAGGAGAGTTTACAGCTCCTTCCAATTTCAACTTCGACTCCAACTCATGGCACTTAATTTCACCGTCCTTGGCCGGGTCCGAATGTTCCAGTTCTTCTATCTTCTTTTCCATTTTATTTTCTCCTCAACGGAAGGAAGACATATTGGACGAACATTTATTTTCCATAGAAGACATTTTATTTTCCAAGTCGGAAGAAATTTCGGTTTTTGAAGAAGATATGTCAGAAGATACCTTTTCTTCTAAGGAAGAAATGTCTGAAGAAACTTTACTTTCTAAAGAAGAAACTTTACTATCTTAGGAAATAATGTCTGAGAAACTTTAGTTTCTAATGAGGAAATTTCATTTTTCACAGAAGAGATTTTGTTTTCCAAATCGGAAGAAATTAAAGAAATTATAGAAGAAGCCTCATCCGAAAATAGAAACGTTTCCGGATCCAAACCTTTGCTTTCCAGTGCTTCTTTAAGCCGTTCTGCTAGTTCTGCTTTCTTCCCTGTCGTCTTTAACTCGCGATCTTCTAACTTCCGTCGTAGGTCGGTCACTTTTAAATCACACAGTCTTTTAGCCATTATTGTCCACTATTTATTTACACTATCTCACTTCTCGACACCAATGTGGATTTAAACACTTATTTATTTTATAACACAACTATTCTAATTTATGTATACTTCGAATGTCTTTAAACTGTTTACTCTATTTATCTTCACTGTCCATATAATAACTAACTCTGCTGGGTCCTCCACCAATATTTATGTACAAATTTAAAAAAATTGACGAATGAGCTAGAAAGTTCCACCAAATACTCTAGAAACATTATCCCGTCTTCTCTCGAACATTAATCGAAAACATTTCCGCCATAGTCGTCACATCTTAGGAATGTAATTAAGTATGATAATCGGACAAGTTGAGCCTCAAAGGCCAAATAAAACAGAGAGGGACTTGGAGAATTAGAGCATGACTGAATAATGAAACGGCTCACATAACAATATGTTTATGTTAAAGACTGGATGCGGAGGAAGAACTAGATTAATTCCAGGTACATTGCCATAAGGATTTACTGAGGCCCCAGAAGAAGATCAATCTAAAAGGTAAGGAACCCTGCGCTTTTCTTGTGGATTAATCGTTCAAATTTTTTAATTTTTCAGGTGATGATCTGAACCATGAAGCTTCTGTTGCAGAAAAAGAAAATACAGAATTAGAAAACATGTAAGTAATAATACAACATAAATTTCATTTTCAAATACTTACCTATTACTACCTATATTTTTTATAAACCACAAAAATTCACAAAAATTATTTTTTATTAAATATACCTATGTTCTTTAATTAAGTAGACTGCTAGTCGTTGAGAAATAAGCAAAGCTTAATGTGAGTATACATTTCTTATATAGCGAAAAACAACATATATAAATATAATTTTAAATCAACTTCGAAAAACGGAAAAGGAGGAGGTTTTCAAATCGTCGTAATATTTTTTTTTATGTACGTTCAGCGATAATTCTTTAACACGTTATCCGATTTCAATGTTTTTTTTGTTGTTGTTAGAAAGGGGATACTTCAGGGGTGGTGCCATATAAATTTAATCAAATCTAATTATTAGGTCCATTAGAAAATCCTCAAATTCTTAATTTTTTATGTATGTTCAGCGGAAATTTTTTACCACCTTGTCCGATTTCTATGATTCTTTTTTTGGTAGTAAGGAGGTATCTCAGGGGTGGTTCCATCTAAATTTGGTTAAGACGTGGTGATGGCATCTGCACGATTTTGAAGTCAGTTTTTTTTAAATTACCTTTATAACTTGTTTAAGGTATTTTTGAATTGCTTTTTGGGAAACGTAATATCATTTAAATATGTGTATCTCTAAGCTTTAAACTGTACAGGGTGATTTATTTGTAAGAGGGTATTCTATTTTAAGAAAAGTACAAAAAAAACCACGAACAACCTTTATAAAAAAAATTACTCGGTCAAATGTAACCATTTTTCAGTATATAATAATTTTACTACTATTTTAAGATATATTAATTTTAAATCCGATACTATAACTTGTTTTCGAGATACAGGGCACTCGAGTTGCTAATGCACGAGTTGAGAAAGGACTCTTTGAACAGTGTCTTGTATGTAAGCTACCACTAATTAAATATTGTAAAAAATGTAAGCAAATAAATAATTCTCAAGTTTTTTTCAATTTGTCATGTAATTTATTGCCCAAGCTATGTAGTGAAAATACATTTAAGGTTGTTCAATACATATAAAAATAAAATATTTTGAATAAAAAAAAAATAATAATAATAATAATAATAATAATAATAATAATAATAATAATAATAATAATAATAATAATAATAATAATAATAATAATAATAATAATAATAATAATAATAATAATAATAATAATAATAATAATAATAATAATAATAATAATAATAATAATAATAATAATAATAATAATAATAATAATAATAATAATAATAATAATAATAATAATAATAATAATAATAATAATAATAATAATAATAATAATAATAATAATAATAATAATAATAATAATAATAATAATAATAATAATAATAATAATAATAATAATAATAATAATAATAATAATAATAATAATAATAATAATAATAATAATAATAATAATAATAATAATAATAATAATAATAATAATAATAATAATAATAATAATAATAATAATAATAATAATAATAATAATAATAATAATAATAATAATAATAATAATAATAATAATAATAATAATAATAATAATAATAATAATAATAATAATAATAATAATAATAATAATAATAATAATAATAATAATAATAATAATAATAATAATAATAATAATAATAATAATAATAATAATAATAATAATAATAATAATAATAATAATAATAATAATAATAATAATAATAATAATAATAATAATAATAATAATAATAATAATAATAATAATAATAATAATAATAATAATAATAATAATAATAATAATAATAATAATAATAATAATAATAATAATAATAATAATAATAATAATAATAATAATAATAATAATAATAATAATAATAATAATAATAATAATAATAATAATAATAATAATAATAATAATAATAATAATAATAATAATAATAATAATAATAATAATAATAATAATAATAATAATAATAATAATAATAATAATAATAATAATAATAATAATAATAATAATAATAATAATAATAATAATAATAATAATAATAATAATAATAATAATAATAATAATAATAATAATAATAATAATAATAATAATAATAATAATAATAATAATAATAATAATAATAATAATAATAATAATAATAATAATAATAATAATAATAATAATAATAATAATAATAATAATAATAATAATAATAATAATAATAATAATAATAATAATAATAATAATAATAATAATAATAATAATAATAATAATAATAATAATAATAATTAATTAATAATAATAATAATAATAATAATAATAATAATAATAATAATAAACAGTTTCGTGACAACCTTTATACGAGTAGGACGTACGAAATTATCTGCTATTGATCCGGTTTCTTATAAGTGCCTTATCTTTAAATTGGCGATTTTATACATTAAATACGAAAATAAAGTGATTAAGTTTTGAGATTTTTATTTGTCCCCAATGGGGGACAAACATAAACAAGGGACGTCAGTGTTGGCGGAAAATGATGCAATGATAGTGTCTAGTGATGATGAAAATTCTTCAGAAATAAATGGGAAAACGAAGGATAATAAAATCAATGAACCTCAAGCTGCAGAAAAACAAACCGAAAAACAAGCTGAAATAAAAAGTTTCAATTTACTTTCAGATAAGTATAATATTCAAAATATTTGGGTATACATAGAAAAAATTAATGATGGTAACTTGGGAAGATTGCACCCTATGACCGTTGGTCATATTCTTTTCAAAAAGATGAATTTAAAAAATATACACGAAATAAAAAGTATAGGTAAAAACCGTATTAAAATTTTGTTAAAATCTTTTGAAGATGCAAATAATCTTGTAAAAAATCCACTATTAAAAGCAGAAAATTTAAGAGCTTATATTCCCAACCATTTATTAGAAATAAAAGGTATAATAAGAGATGTCGATACCCAATATGACACAGATTATTTAATGAATAATATTGAATCACCATCTCGTGTAATCAGCATTTACCGAACTAAACGCAAAGTCCAAAAGGATGATAAAATAGACTTCGTAGCAAAAAAAACTATTATAGTCACTTTTGAAGGGAACATTTTACCGGAATATATTGCCTTTAATCGTGTCTTTTTTTGTGTTGAACAATTTATCGGTAGAGTTATCCAATGTTATAAATGTCTGAGATTTGGACATGTCTCTAAGCAATGTAGGAGTACGGAAGAACGATGTATTCAGTGCGGAGAAACTAAAAAAGAGGCTCACAAATGTGATAAGGATATTTCTTTCTGTATTCACTGCAAAAGTAATGACCATCTTTCTATTTCAAAACAATGCCCGTTTTATGAAAAACAAAAAAAAATTAAAAATATAATGGTAGAACATAAAACTTCATTTCTTGAAGCCAAACAATATTGTGATAAATCTTTTTCAAATTTTGCAAGTCAAAATTCCTTTTCTGTTTTATCAAATTACAATCAAAATTTTCCTATACTCCCTCACTCAAATCAAAACAAACCTTTATCTCAGCCAACGCCTCATAATGTAAATACAAACTTTGTCACATTATCTCAACCTAGCGGAAGTAGGTCTTCGCCTCCAAACAAAAAGAAGAGGAAAGCCGACTCTCCCTCTACACAGTCTCCTGTAATAAAGCCAATGTTCCCTTTTTCATTTGGACCTACTGAGTCCCTACCCCCTAATCCAAATAAACCAAATTATAATACTACTGAAACTAAAAAAAATATAACAAAAAATGTGTCAAGCTTCATAATAGATCTATTAGAAAATATTCGTTCAGTCGATGACATTCATTCAATTGATAAGCAATTAATAATTAAGAAAATAGAAAAGGTATTGGAGGGTACTTTTATTACCATTTAAATGGATAATATATCACAACAATATACGCTAAATATAATGCAGTGGAATGCACGTTCCGCTGTAGCAAACAAAAATAGTTTAATGCAATATCTAATTAATAAAAAAATTGATGTAGCTCTTCTGAGCGAAACATGGTTTAAAAAAAATACAACATATAACTTTCATGGATATAGTTTAGTTAGAAATGACAGGCTAGATGGCTATGGAGGTGTAGCTATTTTAGTCCATAATTCAAATAGCTTTAGTGAAATAAATAATATCTTACAAAATGTACAAGTATGTGGAATTAAAATTAAATATGGAAATTCAGATCTAAATTTTTTATCTCTTTATAGACCGCCTACAGTTAGAAGTAATGCGAATGATTGGGTGAACATTTTTTCACAAGTCAAAGGCCCGGTTATTGTGGGTGGGGATTTTAATGCCCATCACTCAATTTGGGGCTCTCATACTAATGATGCAGTTGGCTTGCAACTCATTAAAACCGCAGATGATCTAAATCTTTCTATTGTCAATAATGGTCAACCTACTATCTTAACTCGTCCTGATCAAAATGCTTCAATGGTTGATATTACTTTATGTTCCCCGGAAATAGCCAACAAAGTTAATTGGTCTGTTTATCCAGACACTTTGGGATCTAATCATTTTGTTGTCCACATGGAGCTTCTGTCTAATAGGATAATAGAAGAAATTAACCCTAAAAGCAAATGGAATATAAAAAAAGCCAACTGGCCATTATATACTGCCTCCATTGACGTTTTTTTTGAAAATAATTGTTATCAAATCGAAAGTATTTCTGAAAAATATCAATTCTTAATTAATAGTATAAACAATGCTGCACAAATATCAATCCCACAATATAAACCGTTCGCATGCAAACTTCGTAACCCTCCACCATGGTGGAATGCGGATTGTGACAAAATAATTAAAGAACGAAAATTATCGATTTCAACTTATAAACAAAAAGCAAATTTTGAAAATTATATAGAGTGTCAGGCCATAATGGCAAAATCTAAGAAAAAACTTAAAATAATAGCAAAAGAAAATTGGGTAAATTTTGTTTCTTCGCTCAACAAAACCGTACCATCTTCCACGCTCTGGAATCTAGCTAGGAAATTGTACAGGAAACCAGTGGCCAATATTAAACCTCTTGAAGATAAATGGGTAGAGGCATTTTTTGACAAAATTGCTCCGCCATCCGCTGAACCCTTCCCGGAGAGTAAAACAACCGTAAATAATCAAAAACATTTTTTACTAGAACCTTTAACTCATGCAGAACTAGACTATGCACTTAATAATAGAATGAATACCAGTCCTGGTTATGATGAAATCAAATATCCCATGATCCAACATCTCCCCAGTATTGCCAAAAACATGTTACTGGACATTTTTAAGGGTATTCTTGTAACACCAAAAATAAATCAATTTAAGGAAGTTGTTGTCATCCCAATTCTTAAACCAGGAAAAGATCCAAACCTCGCTCAATCATACAGGCCTATCTCTCTTATGTCCTGCATTCTTAAAACCTTAGAACGAATGATAAAACACCGATTAGAATGGTGGCTCTCTAGGAAAAACCTTTTACCAAAGTCTCAATTTGGTTTTAGGAAAGGATACGGCACATTAGATGCACTCACCACTCTTGTCACTGATGTTCAGCATACTCTTTCCAATAACAAATATTTGCCAACACTATCTATTGATATAGAAGGTGCATATGATAGCGTCTGCTTAACAATATTAAAATATAAAATGATTAACTTATTCCACATACCTCCCCAACTTGCGGAAACAATTGTTGATTTTTATACACAAAGAAAGTTGTATATAAGAACACATAATAATAATAAAATTATAGGACCTAGATATAATAGTTCTGGCATTCCACAGGGTTCAGTATTGAGCCCCTTGCTGTTTAATATGTATACGGCCGATTTTCACGAAATCTGTATCAATAATCCATCTTTCAAAACAATACAGTATGCTGATGATTTTTGTATATATATACCGAATCTAAAAAATATGATTCTTGTTTACAATCTTTGGAAAAACTTCATAAATACGCATCTAATTGGTTTATAAGTAACGGTTTCCTAATGTCATCCAGTAAATCTAATGTCTGCATTTTTTCTCGACACAATGTCCCAAATATCGAAAAACTAAAATTAAACGGTAACGATTTCCCTTTCTGCAAATCTATTAAATATTTAGGAATGGTTCTTGATAAGAAATTGACATGGAAACTACATATTGATCATATGCTAAATAGATGCAATAGGGGTTTAAATTTCTTGAAATCAATATCGAAAACCTGGTGGGGAGCGGATGTCGAAACTTCTTTGTTATTTTATCGATCGTACATAAGATCTATTTTAGATTATGGTTGTATACTTTATGGATCAGCAAGCAATCACATTTTAAGAAGAATTGATGTCTTTCAAAATACGGTACTTCGCATTTGTATAGGTGCTATGAAATCAACCCCTATCGATCCACTGCATGTCGAAGCATTAGAACCTCCATTATGCTATAGAAGAGAATATCTTAGCAACAAATTTCTAATAAAAGTCCGATGTACAAACCCTACCTTGTATGCTAGTATTTGTAAATTAAATCATTTTGATTTAACCCAAAAATATTGGATACATAAACAATCTCCCCCACTCTGTGAAGCTTTTAGAAATATTAGCAATTATGAGGATCTCATCAGTATAGATCAGTGCTTAGATTTTGAGGATTTCTTTGCCTTTTTTAACAATGTTAATGTTATACAACCAATTTATCATGAAAATGATAAAATAAGTTCCAATATTTTGAACTCACAACTAGAAAACTGGCCTGATTCTACAAAGATCTACACAGATGCTTCTAAAACTTTAGCTGGTACAGGATGTGCCTTTTTCATCCCTTCTACATCTACAGAGAACGTTTTTAAGTTACCATCAAATTTTTCAATATTTAGTGCAGAAGCAATTGCTATATATGAAGCTTTAAAATACTTTAAAATATCTAATAATAATACTGCAGTTATTTTATCTGATTCCCTATCTGTATTACTTGCTATTCAAAGCCCAAAGTTTCCTTCCAATTTATCAAATGCTTATATTTTGCTCATTAAAAAGATACTATTCGAAATCCATAATACATCGAAAATGGTTCAATTAATATGGGTTAAAGCACATATAGGGCTCAAACATAATGAATATGTAGATGTCTTGGCTAAAAGCGCAACTACCAATGGCTTACCGACAGGTTATCAGCTGTGCAATTTGGATGCTTTTGCAATTGAGAAACAACGTCAAATGAAAAATTGGAGAAAATCTTGGAAAGATTTTTGCAAAACCACTACAACTCAATATTCAAAAATACAACCAAAAATTCCGAATGTGCATTGGTTTAAAAACTATTCACTTCCTCGAAAGTATATAACAACTATCATTAGATTGAAATTTGGACATGCATGTTATCCAGCACATTTATTCAAAATCCATGTTATAGATTCGGAGATATGTACTATGTGTCAAGAGAAAGGCGATCTAAATCATATTTTCTTTAGTTGTGCAAACTATACCCAACAATCTCAAGATCTGACACAAGATCTAATTAAAAATAATGTATTTCCTCCATTTAACATTTGCCATCTCCTCTCACTTAATCAAACAAAAATTTACGACCTCTTGATAAAATTTGTGTATGAAAGTAAAGTATGTTTGTAATTAATATTAGTCTTGCAACCTATGTTCTAACCCAATTGTTATATACCTACCTTTCCGTAGCCTAGTTTCGTATGTAAAAAAAATGTCTTGACGGGCCCCTAGACAAGAAGAAATGTTTTCCTTTGTTTATTCCTTGCTTGCCTTATCTTCTGTTATATATTTTTCTTCTTTTCTTGCTTAGGACAAAAGTGTGTAAGTGTGTATGATTAAATGGATGTATTTAGAGTGATAAAGCAATTTAAACTTATATAATTTATTCCGCGACTGGCTGAATGGCAAGTGCCCAAGCCAAAAAAAAAAAAAAAAAAAAAAAAAAAAAAAAAAAAAAAAAAATAATAATAATAATAATAATAATAGCACTTTTAACTTTTTAATTATAAGATGGACCTCAAAGCAAACCTTCACGTTAGTTCATTCGCAACTCAGGACTTCTTAACTGGGGACTCTACCCTTTTGAAAGCTGAAAATTTCGCAATACATAGCTAAGGTGAAATTATTTATGTCGCAAAAAATAAAATTTCGACATGTTGTAGTACTTGATGAAAGAATTATAAAACAGGAAAAATGCAGTGACATTTTATTTTAATTTTGTATGTACACCCACCATGTAGCAGTTATTTGTATTTGGTACATTTATTTTTATGCTTTATATTATATGTATGAAAAATAATTTTTAAAAACCTGTTTTTGGTATCGTACTTATACATAAATCCCATCTTATTCATAAAATTAGTTGTTAAGTATATTCAATTGAGACCCAATTATTGGGTAATATATTGCAGATAAATAAGTCAACAGTTGCGAATTCTAATCAGGTAAATAGTCCCAGGATGCGAAATTTTAATCCAGGGTCCCCAGTTGAGAAATTCCGAGTTGCGAAGATACCCTTCTCATTATCCTGGTTATAGAAACTATTCTTTAGACGTCGAATGTTCTTCTAAATTAAAACCTTCCTTATAATTTATATAACAAAAATAAATAATTAAAAAGAAAAAGGAAAAACTGATACTTCAAATAAATATTTCTTTCATGTATGTATTTGCGTTTATTTTCCTTTATAGCCTTATCCTTAACTATTCCATAATAATATCCTTAGATATTTGATGTCATTTTTAAAATATTATGCTTTAATATTTATGAAACTTCTGTAAATAGCATTTAGTTTCCTCATACTTTGACAGTATTTTTAAATTCCCGCCTATGCAAACTCTACGCATGACGTTATGCGCGTGGTCGTCCTATTTTTGACACAGTTGATATCCTACCTTCTATTTTTTATACCATGAGGCATTAGCGAGTATATTTATCACATTATTTCATAGCAGCACTTTCAACAATTAAAATAAATACTCGTATAAACTATATAGGTTGATATTTAAAAATCCATAATTATTTAATTTAATCCTCAATGGTTAACACTTTTGGGAATCACTTTTACCTGAAAGTTGAAAATATTTAGTGAGGATTAAAAAATTAAAATTCAATCCCAATGTTATTATTACATGATTACTTTATAACACAAACCTCTAATGGCTATTTTCGGTATCCGAAACGGACTTAAAAGGATTACATTTTGGTGGAAAGTTTATTGTTATATAGCCCAGTATTAATAAAATTCAAAATTTCTTAACCCCAAAAGTTTAACCAACAGTTAAACTGGTTTATACTTACAATAAAATAATAAAATGTTTCTTAGAACCTCTACTTCTTAAGGACTATTAGCAAATTTCCGACATGGATTTCAAAAGGGTAAGGACAATAATGTTTGTGGTAAATCACTTTAAAGAGTTTTAGATTTCTGTGTACCTAAACCGACCGATTTGAAAACGTTTCATTCCAGAACGAACCAATTTTGGATTCTTTAATATGGCCAATAAAATAGTTTTATTACCTGCCTAATTTGTTTCTTGAATTCATAATTTATCTATATTTATTAATCGGTGGTCATAAATTTCTACAGGAACTTCAAATAAAGATAATTTTTTTAGCCAATGCATTAGTTATAACAAAAAAATCTGCCAAACAAAATTCTTTATGAACTAAATACTTAGTTTTGAACATTTATTATTTTAGTTACGTGATTTTAGTAAGTTAAATAATCATTAATAGTCCAATCATTATAGTAAGTTCACCTCGGAATTCGAGATACCCAGCTGTAAGTCTGTAAATACTTGTATATTGACACCCTAAAAGTTGTCTCAAAACCTACATATAGTAGGGTGTACGCATCTATTAAATTTCAAGGTCAAAGGTCACAAAAATCGTTTTTTTTGCGCTATTTTTGTAAATATCTCATTTCCTATGGGTTTTTTGCTATTTGTATTTATTATCAATATTGTAGAATACAAAATTCTCTAAAAATTTTGTTTAAAAAAATTTTTCATACGGTGAACCGTTTTCGAGATAGATGACGGAGAGCGCGCGGTCACAGCATCACTTCAGGTCAACCGGTGCCTCCGGTCGAAAACGCGCCATATATAGTTGATGAAATATCGATAAATCAATGATTATAAATATTTGTCAATTTTTATTAACTATTATATTATATTTTATCATTTTTTTTCCTAACCTATCCACTTTTTATTTAGTATTAATTTACACTTACCTGCCCATGTAATTGCAAAATTGTTAATGAAAATATAGGAATTATATTTGAATTTTAACCTAATTAAAATTAATAAATTCTTACATGATGAAAAAAAAAAACAAATAAATTATGAATTAATCTTTTTATTAAAAAATTTCATTCAATACATTTATTTTTATTAAAAGTAAAAAAATGGAATAAAAGGTACAAAAACTACAATTTATAATTTTAATAATCTTCTTCCTCTTCATCGTCGTCTTCCGGCTGCTGGTAAATTTCAAACTGGTCTTCATTATCGTCTTCAACGACATTTCTCTCAAGTTCTTCCATGATTTCGGGGTCAAAGGTTCCATCTTCGTTAATGTCGCTCTGATATGGTAGAGCATTGAAACAAGCTTGCCCATTACATTGGCCACAAGCTAAAGAGCATTGCAAGCCCGCTTTCCTGCATCAGCATCGCGAACCACAACCATTTTTGCAGTTGCAGAAAATTGTATTTAGCAAATCTTCTGGAGCAGGTGGTAAAATTGTCATGATAGGCTCCAGAAAATCGTTTCGCATTGCCCAACTCCATACCTGGGGTTCCAAATCATGCCTTAACCAAGTTTGAACTTAATAAGATACACGTTTGAAAGGTTGATGAGCAGCTGCTTTTGTTGGTGGAATATTTGAAAGCTGCACAGGTTAATTAAGTTTTGTAGACTTGACGTAATGCATATAACGAAGATGATCGAGACTTTTCACAGATTTCGGAGCATTATAGACTGCCAATAAGATTTGAGTTCCACTCTCTAATAATCTCTGGGCCGAACAATTTTCTTTCTCAAATGCTGCAGCTAGTTCATTCAAATTTGTCAGTTTCTCAAAAACTTTAAAAAATGATTTTTTCCCTTTTTAAAAAGCGCAGAAGTTGTGTCACAGCCACTTAATGCGTGCAGAAATAAAATATGTGTTTTGGAATGAGGATAATTATCAAAACTTTTAGTCAAGTATATCCCCGTTTTTACATTTCCTTTCCCAACTTTTTTAAAGAAAATGTCTTGTTCGTAAGACAGTGTACGCCCAATTAAAATGACAAGTAAATCAATATCTTGTCCTATTATAACTGCAGTTTTTTCAGAATTTGATTCTTCAATTGCAGTTTCAACAATAAGAACATCAGCATTATCTCTGGCTTGTTTAGTAGTAATATTTGCAGCTTGTAATTTTTCAATTAACAAATTAATGAGCATATCTTTGTTATTTCGATTTGATAAGAATTTTTCTTGAGTAACTGGTACAACTATTGTTTCATCTTCTCTGCTGCTCCATAGCTTTTACGTTCTTACTGTAATCTGAATTTTTTTAAACAAAATTTGTAAAGAATTTTGTATTCTACAATATTGATAATAAATACAAATAGCAAAAAACCCATAAAAAATGAGATATTTACAAAAAAGCGCAAAAAACCGATTTTTGTGACATTTGACCTTGAAATTTAATAGTTGCGTACACCCTACCATATGTAGGTTTTGAAATAACTTTTAGCGTGTCAATATACAAGTATTTACAGACTTACAGCTGGGTATCTCCAGTTCCGAGATTCTTACCTAATTTAAGCATAAATGACTGGACTATAAACAGGTTCAGCGCCAGACGGTATTTCAGTTAAACTTCCCTGTGGGCCAACATGGTTTTTTGTCATTTTATTGTTCTTTAGGGGATTTAAAATAAAACTCACCGATTTTCAAAATTTTTGGTTAACTAGTTTTTTTTATGCACCGGTGTCTGCTCTGGCCCTACCAAAAGTACGAGTGCCACCGGTATGTGCCTTGGCCTGGTCATACAGTAAATATCAGCAGATACTAGGTGGTACGCCTCATCATTTGTATTTACTACTAGTTTAGCGCGTTTGTGTTGTTTTTGTTAGTAGTGGATGCGAAAAACAAAACAATGAATAATCGGGGAAAACGTTTGGTGCAATTGGCGTTAGGAAAAGATCAATCTGATACAGATGGTAAGTTTCCGTTATTTTAATTTTTATTTGAAAATAAAATAGGTAATATGCAGACGATGATGAATATAAAGAAAATCCTTTTTATTGCTCTTCAGACGACGATCCAGTGTATATTCCTCAAGATAGTTCTGATGATTTTGAGACTGATACAGAGTCAGATAACGATTACGTCGCTGTAAGTAAGAAGCCGAAGCTCGAAGTTTTACAAAACATATTACTATGTGAACGTGGCCCATCTGGCGCTTTTGTAGCTGACAAAATTAACCTTACAAGCAACAACAATATGAAAAAAAAACAGTGTTGAAGAAGTAGAAGGCGATTTTCAGACGTTATTGATGGCAGTACCAAATAACAACAACCTGACAGAACCAGTTATAGAAAAAGAAACGTGTTCAAACCGTAATGATCCTGTTACCTTGGACCTTGACGTAGCACAGGAAGATCCGAGACACGTTGACCTATATAATATTTCTTCTTCTACTTGGGGCCCGCCACAGGGAAATCAACTGATATTTGAAGAAACATTTTCATGGAGGAATTTCACCGGAATATTTTTCTACATTAAAAGAAGAAAAACCCATTCAATACTTTTTAGCTTTTCTGGATTTCGAAGTAATTGACATGATGGTGAACCAAACGAATCACTATGCAACTCAAGTCTTAACAGAAGACGATCATATTTCTAATCAGG
>OV651817.1:396391-464766 GCA_927349885.1 Psylliodes chrysocephalus | reverse complement strand
TTTCTGCTAATACAAGTTGATTGTGAAAAACCCAATAATTAGGTCGAACTGAAAATGGATTCACAACATACAAAACACAACTCAAAATTTTTCATCAAATGCACAAAACACAAGTGTATTGATGTTGATGCTTTAACTCGCTTTTTAGTTGGTTCAACGTTCCACGACTTTAGCTTTACTTTATTTAAATAGGCATTAGCGAGTAGATTTATCACATTATTTCATAGCAGCACTTTCAACAATTAAAATATATACTCGTATAAACTATACAGTATGTCGCTAATGTATGGAATAAATTCATTATAATGGAAGTAGTTGGTTTTTCGAAAAAATGCTCGGACAGGTCAATTTTGTTTACTTAAAGCGCAATTTTTTAAATAGAATTCAATTTTCCCCCACCTCCCATTTTTGGGCAGTGACGTCATTGACAATTTTTTTAAATAGTAACCCCAATTTTTTTTTCTTGATTTTAATAGATCTTGCTATTTTCTACTCGGAAACATAATATTTGAAATATCTGACATAATAATTTTTTTTGAATAAAAGTCATTTAAAGATCAGGTACATAAATTTTATTTAGTTTGAAACACAATAAATAAATAAAAGATTATTTGTAATTAAGTGCTTCATCTAAAATAATAATAATAAAAATAATAATAATAAAAAGAATTTAATGACAATTTCACAAATTCTTTTTTATTATTATTATTATTAATAATATTATTATTTTGTTTAATTAAGCACTTAATAACAAATAATTATCTTTTATTCATTTATTGTGTTCTCAAAATAAAATAAAATTTATGTGTCTGATCTTTAAATTACTTTTATTTAAAAAAAATTGTTATGTAAGATATTTCAAATATTATGTTTCCGAGTAGAAAATAGCAAGATCTATTAAAATCAAGAAAAAAAAATTGGGGTTACTATTTAAAAAAATTGTCAATGACGTCACTGCCCAAAAATGGGAGGTGGGGGAAAATTGAATTCTATTTAAAAAATTGCGCTTTGAGTAAACAAAATTGACCTGTCCGAGCATTTTTTCGAAAAACCAACTACTTCCATTATAATGAATTTATTCCATACATTAGCGACATACTGTATAGGTTGATATTTAAAAATCCATAATTATTTAATTTAATCCTCAATGGTTAACACTTTTGGGAATCACTTTTACCTGAAAGTTGAAAATATTTAGTGAGGATTAAAAAATTAAAATTCAATCCCAATGTTATTATTACATGATTACTTTATAACACAAACCTCTAATGGCTATTTTCGGTATCCGAAACGGACTTAAAAGGATTACATTTTGGTGGAAAGTTTATTGTTATATAGCCCAGTATTAATAAAATTTAAAATTTCTTAACCCCAAAAGTTTAACCAACAGTTAAACTGGTTTATACTTACAATAAAATAATAAAATGTTTCTTAGAACCTCTACTTCTTAAGGACTATTAGCAAATTTCCGACATGGATTTCAAAAGGGTAAGGACAATAATGTTTGTGGTAAATCACTTTAAAGAGTTTTAGATTTCTGTGTACCTAAACCGACCGATTTGAAAACGTTTCATTCCAGAACGAACCAATTTTGGATTCTTTAATATGGCCAATAAAATAGTTTTATTACCTGCCTAATTTGTTTCTTGAATTCATAATTTATCTATATTTATTAATCGGTGGTCATAAATTTCTACAGGAACTTCAAATAAAGATAATTTTTTTAGCCAATGCATTAGTTATAACAAAAAAATCTGCCAAACAAAATTCTTTATGAACTAAATACTTAGTTTTGAACATTTATTATTTTAGTTACGTGATTTTAGTAAGTTAAATAATCATTAATAGTCCAATCATTATAGTAAGTTCACCTCGGAATTCGAGATACCCAGCTGTAAGTCTGTAAATACTTGTATATTGACACCCTAAAAGTTGTCTCAAAACCTACATATAGTAGGGTGTACGCATCTATTAAATTTCAAGGTCAAAGGTCACAAAAATCGTTTTTTTGCGCTATTTTTGTAAATATCTCATTTCCTATGGGTTTTTTGCTATTTGTATTTATTATCAATATTGTAGAATACAAAATTCTCTAAAAATTTTGTTTAAAAAAATTTTTCATACGGTGAACCGTTTTCGAGATAGATGACGGAGAGCGCGCGGTCACAGCATCACTTCAGGTCAACCGGTGCCTCCGGTCGAAAACGCGCCATATATAGTTGATGAAATATCGATAAATCAATGATTATAAATATTTGTCAATTTTTATTAACTATTATATTATATTTTATCATTTTTTTTCCTAACCTATCCACTTTTTATTTAGTATTAATTTACACTTACCTGCCCATGTAATTGCAAAATTGTTAATGAAAATATAGGAATTATATTTGAATTTTAACCTAATTAAAATTAATAAATTCTTACATGATGAAAAAAAAAACAAATAAATTATGAATTAATCTTTTTATTAAAAAATTTCATTCAATACATTTATTTTTATTAAAAGTAAAAAAATGGAATAAAAGGTACAAAAACTACAATTTATAATTTTAATAATCTTCTTCCTCTTCATCGTCGTCTTCCGGCTGCTGGTAAATTTCAAACTGGTCTTCATTATCGTCTTCAACTACATTTCTCTCAAGTTCTTCCATGATTTCGGGGTCAAAGGTTCCATCTTCGTTAATGTCGCTCTGATATGGTAGAGCATTGAAACAAGCTTGCCCATTACATTGGCCACAAGCTAAAGAGCATTGCAAGCCCGCTTTCCTGCATCAGCATCGCGAACCACAACCACTCTTGCAGTTGCAGAAAATTGTATTTAGCAAATCTTCTGGAGCAGGTGGTAAAATTGTCATGATAGGCTCCAGAAAATCGTTTCGCATTGCCCAACTCCATACCTGGGGTTCCAAATCATGCCTTAACCAAGTTTGAACTTAATAATATACACGTTTGAAAGGTTGATGAGCAGCTGCTTTTGTTGGTGGAATATTTGAAAGCTGCACAGGTTAATTAAGTTTTGTAGACTTGACGTAATGCATATAACGAAGATGATCGAGACTTTTCACAGATTTCGGAGCATTATAGACTGCCAATAAGATTTGAGTTCCACTCTCTAATAATCTCTGGGCCGAACAATTTTCTTTCTCAAATGCTGCAGCTAGTTCATTCAAATTTGTCAGTTTCTCAAAAACTTTAAAAAATGATTTTTTCCCTTTTTAAAAAGCGCAGAATTTGTGTCACAGCCACTTAATGCGTGCAGAAATAAAATATGTGTTTTGGAATGAGGATAATTATCAAAACTTTTAGTCAAGTATATCCCCGTTTTTACATTTCCTTTCCCAACTTTTTTAAAGAAAATGTCTTGTTCGTAAGACAGTGTACGCCCAATTAAAATGACAAGTAAATCAATATCTTGTCCTAATATAACTGCAGTTTTTTCAGAATTTGATTCTTCAATTGCAGTTTCAACAATAAGAACATCAGCATTATCTCTGGCTTGTTTAGTAGTAATATTTGCAGCTTGTAATTTTTCAATTAACATATTAATGAGCATATCTTTGTTATTTCGATTTGATAAGAATTTTTCTTGAGTAACTGGTACAACTATTGTTTCATCTTCTCTGCTGCTCCATAGCTTTTACGTTCTTACTGTAATCTGAATTTTTTTTAAACAAAATTTGTAGAGAATTTTGTATTCTACAATATTGATAATAAATACAAATAGCAAAAAACCCATAAAAAAGGAGATATTTACAAAAAAGCGCAAAAAACCGATTTTTGTGACATTTGACCTTGAAATTTAATAGTTGCGTACACCCTACCATATGTAGGTTTTGAAATAACTTTTAGCGTGTCAATATACAAGTATTTACAGACTTACAGCTGGGTATCTCCAGTTCCGAGATTCTTACCTAATTTAAGCTTAAATGACTGGACTATAAACAGGTTCAGCGCCAGACGATATTTCAGTTAAACTTCCCTGTGGGCCAACATGGTTTTTTGTCATTTTATTGTTCTTTAGGGGATTTAAAACAAAACTCACCGATTTTCAAAATTTTTGGTTAACTAGTTTTTTTTATAAAGACAGCAGACACCGGTGTCTGCTCTGGCCCTACCAAAAGTACGAGTGCCACCGGTATCTGCCTTGGCCTGGTCATACAGTAAATATCAGCAGACACTAGGTGGTACGCCTCATCATTTGTATTTACTACTAGTTTAGCGCGTTTGTGTTGTTTTTGTTAGTCTTGCAGTGGATGCGAAAAACAAAACAATGAATAATCGGGGAAAACGTTTGGTGCAATTGGCGTTAGAAAAAGATCAATCTGATACAGATGGTAAGTTTCCGTTATTTTAATTTTTATTTGAAAATAAAATAGGTAATATGCAGACGATGATGAATATAAAGAAAATCCTTTTTATTGCTCTTCAGACGACGATCCAGTGTATATTCCTCAAGAGAGTTCTGACGATTTTGAGACTGATATAGAGTCAGATAACGATTACGTCGCTGTAAGTAAGAAGCCGAATCTCGAAGTTTTACAAAACATATTACTATGTGAACCTGGCCCATCTGGCGCTTTTGTAGCTGACAAAATTAACCTTACAAGCAACAACAATATGAAAAAAAAACAGTGTTGAAGAAGTAGAAGGCGATTTTCAGACGTTATTGATGGCAGTACCAAATAACAACAACCTGACAGAACCAGTTATAGAAAAAGAAACGTGTTCAAACCGTAATGATCCTGTTACCTTGGACCTTGACGTAGCACAGGAAGATCCGAGACACGTTGACCTATATGATATTTCTTCTTCTACTTGGAGCCCGCCACAGGGAAATCAACTTATATTTGAAGAAACATTTCATGGAGAAATTTCACCGGAATATTTTTCTACATTGAAAGGAGAAAAACCCTTTCAATACTTTTTAGCTTTTATGGATTTCGAAGTAATTGACAATATGGTGAACCAAACGAATCCTATGCAACTCAAGTCTTAACAGAAGACGGTCATATTTCTAACCAGGCCCGTGTCCAAGGCTGGCAACCGACGGATAGGAAAGAAATAATACATTTTATTGGTTTATTAGGTTATATGGGTATCTACGAGATTATTGGTCGAGAAAGTGGATATTTTCCAATAAGATCGCAAAAAAAGTCATGAGTCGAAATCGTTTTGAGATTCTCTTGAAAATGTGGCACTTTTCGGATAATTCGCTTTATCCGAAAGGAGACCGTTTATACAAAGTTCAACCACTTTTTGACAAACAAAGAAAATCTATACGCCGGGAAAGACTTTTTGTATTGACGAGTCTGTAATACCATTTCAGGGAAGGCTACTTTTTAAGCAATATAACCCACAAAAGGCCAATAAATATGGAATTAAGGTATTCAAGTTATGTTGTGACAAGGGCTACACTTGGAACATGTCCCTTTATGCAGGCAAAGAGAAAGAACAAGCACTTGTCTGTCGCGACTAATGTTGTACTAAAATTATCCCAAGAACTGTTAGCAAGCGGAAGAGTATGCGTAATAGATAATTGGTATACCAGCTTTCAATTAGCCCGCATACTTTTAGACCAACAAACACATTGCTTAGGCACATTACGAGGTAATCGGAGAGGAAATCTCAGTGAAATTATAAAGAAAAAGCTAAGAAAAGATGAATTAGTAGTTCAGGAAAACGAGAGGGGAATATGTGTCCTCAAATGGTGAGATAAAAGGGATGTGCTGGTTCTTTCTACTTTGCATACTGACGAGACAGTTCGGATGCAAAGACATGGTAAATAAATTAACAAGCCAAAGGCAATTATAGATTATAACAAAGGTAAAAACTCAGTCGACCTTTCCGACCAAATGTCCAGTTATAGCACACCATTACGAAGGACAATCTGCTGGTATAAAAAAGCAGCAATTGAAGCAATTTTGGGGACTAGTGTTGTCAACGCACACTTCGTTTTCCAGGAAGTTGAAGAGAGTGCAATGTCCATAACAGATTTCCGTTTATCAGTTATTAAAAATATTTTAACATTTAAATCACCAATAACAGAAGAACCAACGCAGCTAAAAAGTCTTCGTTCGCATGTTTTTACTAAATTGTATTGCAAAGCCCGTGAAAACAGAAAGTATTGTAGAGGATGTTATCAAAAAAAGATCGACGGTTTATTGGAAAAAAGTAAAGTAAAAAGGGTTATAACAAACATACTGTCAGAATTGTAATGAGCAGCCAGCTTATATTGTTTTAACGCGTTCCATAAAAAAAATTAGATACTTTAATATTTCTTTTATTTCAAAACATTTTTCTTTTAGAATTTCTTTGTCTTAGTTAATCATTAACATTTTTTAATGTTATTACTATTATTATTATTATTATCATTTCAAAATAAAAACTTAAGCGAAATACGTTGTTTTATTGTTTTGTAAAAAAGTTACTATTTTAGCGTTTTGGCACAGCTTATACAATACAGCTCCACAACTCCGTGTCGGCGTCTTTGATCTGGCGTTCGAGAACCAAGCAAGACGGAATGGTGCTATCTCTGTTGGATTAAAGGGAAAAGTCGGGCCCGGATTAAGCAATTTTTTTATTATTGAAAAAATTGAAAACCTTGACGTAATAAGGTTGGTTACATGCCATGTTAAGTAAGTTTTGGGAAATTAAATTTTTAATTTGTTTTAAATCTGTCAAATTTAATTAAAAAAATATTTAAATATAAATATTACGAAAAATAGCACATCTTTCGGATTAGAGGTAAAATAATTTGTATGTGGCTAGTAAAATCCTCGTTAACAAATGTTTTGAGCTAAAACAGTCACTTCACGACAAATTGTAACTTGGATCCTTTTTACACTCTCTGGCAAGTGTTACTCTTCGCGCAAAGGGTTTATACCTAGATAAACGAATGCTTCGACTGAGGTCTGGGAACTCTATGGTATTTTGGAATTATAAAGAATTTGTGCTTTTATTTCAACAATATTGGTTATATTTAGATGTATTCTTATTAATTGAAATACAGATTTGTAGAAGTAATACTTTGACAGTTTTTATTAATATAATATATTCAATTTTTATCTGACCATACCGAAGTAGGGAATTTTGAAACTTTATAGTAATGTGAAATTTGAATTACAATATTACACGATATTACATAATTAGTACTTATTTTAGGTAGGTACTAAATTTGTACATGGAGAAAGTAATATCGATTTTTACAAGAAAACTTGAAAAGTAAATTAATTTAGTTCTTATTTCTGATGTAAAACTTAAACCAAAAAAACAAATAAATTGTAGTTTGTTCAACAAGGGTGGATATGATAGCCATATCACACAAAGGCGAAGTTTGAGCACGACGTCGTGTACAGAGTACTCAATCGTCTGATTGTGATATGAACAATCCACTCGATATGGTCAGTACATTTTTTCTACGACCCACTAACGAAAATCTACAAATTTAAAAAAATATTTTAGGTTATTTAGACAAAATAACTAATTTTAAAATAATTTACGAAGTTGACTAATTTATAAAATAAAATAAACATAAAAAATTAATTAGTCCTCGGCCTAGATTCGATCGCGGGCTTTTCGCATGGAAGGCAGATTTTCTGTCCTCATCTTCACCGAAACTTTCAGGACTTTAGTTTTAATACTCGTAATTAAATTAGTATCATGTAGTTTGATTAAAATTTATTTATTTTAAATGTGGACACAATAAAAACAAAAATGCTATTATTTATCGAGTCTACACAAAAATTTAAAATTTTAAATAAATGACAATTCTGTCAAACTAATTGTCAGTATATTTTTTAGTTATTGAGATTAAACATACAATAAAATAAGTTATTCTTTTGGAAAACGTTAGCATGGATGACTAAAGGGTATTGAGTTAATTAATTCTAAAAGTGTGGTACAAATGTTATTTTTTGTAGCCAATTCTTCAAAATTATTTTAAAATATCTTTTCAATATTAAATATTAGTTCTACAAATTCATCATTTGACAGTTGCAGATTTCCAAATGTATCTGAATTGGCGTTATCATATGCCTTTTAAAAGCAATAAAAAGAAAAATCGTCTAATTCAACGTGATCTTTGTTATATTTAAGACAGGTATCGCAGGAGTGGATCCGCAAGGCTTTTATTAAAAGGTAACCACACACATACCTGATAAAAATTTTCTGTAGCAATTCGTCTTTACAATAATTTAGGGTGTTAATAATTTCATCATAAAATAAAATACAAGGTGTTCCATTTAAAAAACATACATTTTAATTTTCCAGGCAAAAACGTGACACCCTGTATATCCAAAGATATTTTTAAAATATGTAGGTATTTTTCAAATCCATATAACTTTTATTTAAAACTTTCTTGCGTGCCTACAACAAAATAATGAACAATAACGCACTAATGAGACACCCTGTATAAATTATATTTTTAACAATGAAAATTTCTTATAATGTAGTACTTATCGGTTTGGGTCCTTGGGAAAACTAAAGAATGTTTTCTTGCAGGTATAACCCTTATTAAAACAGCTTTTGGCTGCACAAACTCATTCTACTCACAGCTAAAGAGTCACCAAAATAATAACAGTACCTTTAACTCAAACAAAATCAACGAAATTATAGGCTCCACGAAATTATACAATCAACAAAATTATACGCACGACTCAACACCTTACCTAAGTACGCTTCTGAATGCCAAAACCGTCTTTTCCCTTCGAAGGCGGAGCTTAAGCGATGCGCGACGAAATCGACGCAAACCGTTGCCGCCAAGAGAGTGTTTTAGCTTTATTGTATAAGCTGTGGTTTTGGTATAGTCCAGGGCCAGGGCAGACACATCACTCTATCAAACCTCGTATTACCATGTCCTCCAGGCCAGGAGAAACCGATAAAGTTTTTAAAATGAGGCAGACACCGGTGTCTGCTGCTTTGGCCCATACGAAAATTAACCCAGTAGCCACCGGTGTATGCCATTGCGCTGAACCTGTTAATATTTAATTTGGAAAATTATGAATAAAATTGGAATTTAGGTATTAACTTACATTTATTTTATTTCTATTATTTTTTATTATTATTAAAACTTGTAATTTTCATTGTAAACAAAGTTTATTTCCTCGATATTATACTACAATAAAAAACATTTAATTTATTATCGAAATCATAATCAAAATGTACATAAAACTACAGAAATTTTTGAAAATGTCTAAACACAAACCAACTGTTCACCGCAATCCAGCAAAAATGTTATAGAACTTTATCTGGAGTGAGTTGTTATTACTTTTATTATTATTATTACAAACAAATTAGGGCTGAGGAATGAATCCTATTGAGCCCAAAATTACAAAGTTCAATAACAAAGACAATTATTAAATAAGTAATTAGAAAATAACATAATGCAAACATTACAATAAAAATAAACTTTTAGTTTTCCTTAAAAAGTCATCGAGTTGGTTTTTGAATACATTTACTGACTATGCGCGAACAAAGACATTACAACTAAGAGACCAAATTGTTTATATTTTTATGTGGCAAATCATTATTCCCACCAGATTCTCGTTTATTGCGTCTTTGCCGATTTTATCAGTCTGTCAAAATTATTTGGAGAGATTACTTTCGAAAAATAAAATTTGATGTGTCCTGTAACTATAATTTTATATTATATAAATAAAAATATGTTTTTAATCAAATTATTCGTTAAAGTTTTAATATAAGCTAAATTTTTTTATGAAAAAATCAATATTAATCTAAACAAAATATTAGTGTTTCGAAGAACTCCGTAAATACGGCAACGCTGAATATCTTATTTTACGAATTTACAATTTTTATGAATGAAATGTAGTACCGTAACCAGCCACAACGTTGCCAATCAGGTCTAACAGCTATTTTGTATTTCTATACTCTGTTTTTAAACTTAGAGGAGCGATTTGAATTTAAGTTGGCAATTCTGTAGACTTCTAATTGGTCAGATTGAAGTCAGTTTCACACATCAATTTTTAGCTACTGTTGACAGTTCTATTTTCGATTCTGACATTTTATAATTTAAGTTTTGTTATTGCTTTGATATCTCATCATTATTACTTAGTTTTTTATTTTATTTCTTTAATAACAGTTCTTTTCAAAACTTTAGTAAGCAATTGTTTTGAATTTTTACGATTATGGATCCTTCTACATCGAATACTATTATAACAGTTCCTCGCGGAGTCGATCAAAACAACGAAAACGAATGAGTTTAGGCTATTCGTCTCTCAGAAAAGCAGTAAATAATAAATATGTACAAATAGGTATTGGATAATATTACGAAAACCAAAATTGTTGATGTTATATCCAAAATTTCTCAAGCTACAGTAAGTTTTACTCATTACTTTCAAATTAAAAATAATATTAAATACTCAATATTTTTCTTACAGGTCAAAGTCAACTACTTACCGATTATTGGAATAATACCGCAATAATGGAACAATATCTAGTCTAAAAAGTATTTATAGAAGACGAGGAGTTCTAAAAACATTTGATTATGATGATGATAAATGCTATTCGAAGATTAGTACACGATTTCTTTTTCAAACATGAGTTATCTAGATTGAATAAAATTTTGCAAGAATTGAAATATTTAGATTTGCCACAAATATATTATTCATCTTTATATACTTTCTTGAGATATAATAACTAAGTAAGTTTGTAACTTTGACCAGTCAAATGTACTGTTTATTTATTATGTATATATTTTTTTAGATATTTGAAAAGATATTGTCAAAGTGTATTGATAGAACACTATATACACGTAGATTTAAAATCCATCAAACAATATAGAAAATAAAACAGACCAAGCTTCTACTTTGATGAAGATCATAATAAGGTTTATCAACAGGCCTGAAAAGCCAAAAGTAGGTGCCTTAATATACGTGCTAATTCTGAAGGTTTGGTAAAAAATGCATTTACCTTGACGAGACGAAATCCGAAGTATTTTAGAATTGGTTTTCTACATTTTTTACAAAGTTTTCTAATTATGCTATGATTGTCATGGAAAATGTATCATATCATAGTCGAAAAGTTGAAAAAATTCCTTTGTCATCAAGAAAATCTGACAGGAATGGTTACAAAACTAAAAATATTAAATTTATTTAAATATGAAATGATATCAACTTTTACACCTAATTTGGCAACATAAAGATGCACATAATTTGAATGTTGTCGATGTAAAGGCTAAAGAAACCAATAAAGTTGTGTAGTGGCTGCCCCATATCACTGCGAGTTAAATCCCATAGAATTGATAGAGGCACAAATAAATCAGGTGGCAGCTAAAAACAACGAATCTTCTGATGTAGATTAACATATTGAGTACTTAGTGTTTTTTTTCTGATTCAATGTAAATGTCAAGATGTACTTTGTCTTTTTACTTATTATGTTGTATAGGCACCTCTTATGTATTTTTGTTTTATTTTTCAAACTTTTAATATTAATTAAAATATTATAACAAATTTACAAAATAAAGATACTACTATTCATATGTTGTTTTTCTAACCCATATTAAAAAAAAATTACAAAACTTCAGTGTAGTATACAAAAATTACAAATGCTCTCATTTTTATTGTAAAATTGTTGTATCTCGCACACATTTAAGCGCCAGTCTGTATTTAACTTAAAAATTCTTGTTCTGCAAGGTATAAGTGGTAAGAGTAGATTTGAGCAGCCGTTTTTGAGAAATCTGGATTTATAAAAAAGGCGTCCTTTAAATTTTACAATAAAAATGAGAGCAGCTTAAATATTTTACCCCACAAACCCCTCCCAACCAAATATTTTAAAAATACATTAATTATTAAAAAAATTATTTATGAAAAACTAAATTGAACCTTTAACACTCTGTATTTCTGAAATCATCCACTTTTGGACTGATATAAGTTGGGTTGAATCGTTATATTTAAGCCTCAGGAATGGTAGCATTTTTCCACAATATTATAAATTGGTAAATATTGCTTTTTTGGTGTTCTACATAAAAAAAAATACAACTTTATTACTAATTTTTTTTTTAACTAAAAATTAATGAATTTCTAATCAAAATGATTAAAATATAACTAAATATTAAAGTAAATTTTATTTATTTGAAAATAAACCATTTACAAAATTGTTAATTAACATTTAAAACTACAAAATATTTTGGATATATTTAAAAGTGCTATTGCCATCTGAATATGTCCATAATTTGTGGCCTCCAAAACTTTCATTATTTAACCTAAAACAAATACCGTGTTTTATTATTTTAAATAAATAGCTTGCTACTATTCTCTAGATATAATGTAAAAATTGCTCATAAACGAAACCTTATTTTTAAATTTTAAACCCAAACTCAAGAAAGCAACTCAACTAAATGTAGTTTATTAAATAGACTGCAAAGAGTATAACTACACTTACACATATTAAACTCTGCTAATGTGTAAAAGGTGTATTTTAATTTAATCAACTAGTTGTAAGCTATCTACATACTATCACAAAATATGGGTTTCGTTCATGATCATTTTAAAGTGTTTGTTTTTTTAAATTTTAAAAAGCTGTGATTGCACCAGAAGATTTCGAAACATATGTAGTGCTGAATTATTAAAAATATCTACCGATCATACTAAAGATATTTTATTTAATATAAAAATATATTAAATTGGGTGTAGGAAATCCTTCTGCTGACACAAAGTTACAAATTATCTTTTTTATGCCTTAATAATTTTTATTTAATTATTTGTCTACACAATAAATGATCATACAAAATTAAGATACATATTATCTTACCTGCAAATAAACATTTAGTTTTCGTGAGGCTTGAAGGATGTCTCAAAAAAATATACCATCTGCTTTATATTGTATAAAAATATGTTTTCAAGAAGACCAAAGACATTCTGATACACAATGTGGAATTTAAGCAACAATTATAAATCCTATCTACAAAAAAACAGGAGAATGATAAAAACCATTATTATTATAGTAAAAGCTGATACCATTGCACTTTCTTGGACTTCTACATACATTTAATAAGCTGTTGCCACAAGTTTACACTTTCGACTGTTGAATGTAACATCTTGTTAGTGGAGACAAAATTCGTATAGATTTGATTTATTTCATTTCAAAACACTTGTCTGCAAACATATCGTATCGTACTTCAGAACTTTGCTACATTTTACCTGAAGAAAGAACCCTTATTTAATTAGAAAATTCATACAACTAATGGTAATCTTGTAGTTTAATTTTAAGAAAAAATATTACAAATTAAACTATACCTATAAAAAATATAGAAATAAACTTTATTTTTTTGTACCTGCCAAAATTCTTCATTTTAAATAAGCTTTTCTTCAACTACATCTTTTTCAGTCCCTCCTAAATATGTTTTGTAATAGGTAGGTAATAATAGGTGCTTAATTTCATTTCAACAAATAGAACTGGCATACCTATTTTTCTAATTTTTCCATCAAACTGAAAAACCTACTATTTACTTTCTTTTCTGTTATTATAATAGATATATAATTTTCTAATCACAGTTACTTAAAAAAAACAATGAATTAAAACTGTATGTTAAACTGAAAATGTAAATTATTTTGTATTTTGTTGGGAGACATTTTACTCAATTTACTGAAATTTGGTCGCTGCTTGGACGATTCTCTTCTCAACATACTGGTCCGAGCTGCGATATGAGACGAAGTAAGGAAAAATAAAAGTACAACTAAAATACAATAATTATAAATCAAAAACGGAATGAGCACAATTTAGTGTCATCTTTATTCGTTGGTTATCTAAAACTTTGACTTCAATGAATTCATAACAAAGTTTTGAAATGTTTTTCTTGAAATGATACAAGACAAATTTAAATTTACCGCTAAAATGATATCTAGTTACTTTTTTAGTTATTTTTCCCTGTGTAAATAGGACTTTTCAATTCGCTCCTCTTAGTTTAAAAACAGAGTATAACAGTTTCTGTGTGACTTATTGATTTATTCATTTATGAAATACTTTTTTTGTGAACTTTTGTGAGAAATATAAAGTATTATGGTACATGCATATGTAGTGTTCAAAAAGGTAAATCATTTAAGTCGAAATGTATGGTTTCATCGGTAAGTATTTTTAGGTTAAGATATGTTGTTTTCATTTGAACCAGTGGAGTAGGGCTTGTACAAGATTTGATACAATTTCTTATAGAATTTCAATTATATAGGATCACATATAAAATTGTTTGAAAAATGATTATCCATTCTAATTTTTCAGACAATTTACTGCAGGTTTGATAATATACAATTTAAATTGTACACGAAATTGTATCAAAAACTTGTGTAGTCTAAAACAGTCTTAAAACAGTTTTTAAAGTGATATTCCTTTTATAAATTAGTAAATTTTTCTTATACCAATAAATAATTATTGAATAGTGGCAAAGAAAATTTAACGTAAAATGTAGAATACCTTAAAAATGATTTACCTATTGAGCACCTATACATATTTTTTTATTACTCTATTACTCAAAGAAAACTTTGGTTTTCTCTAATAGGAATCCTTGAAAATCAGCCTCTTCGTAAAAACCCAGAGTTGTGTTTAGAACACTGTTTTCCTGAAAATATTTTGGTACGTGCAAATGGTACTAGATATATTAGAAAAGATGCAAACTCCAGACGGTGTGAGGGCTTTCTATTTTTGGATGACTTATCCAACAGGTAAAAATACAAAATATTAATTTTTTGTTTACCCCTAAACATTATTTACTACCTATATGTATGTATATCTAATGTATGGGTTTTTAGTTCTGATTCAACTGTTTTTGGAACACCACCTGCTGCAAAAAGAAACGTTGCAGTAAGTTATAACATTAATAACTAAGCATAAAAAAATTAAATGAAATTTTATTTAATAAAATTAAAGTATTTTATATATTTAAAACATTATTTTAAAAATTTTTACAGTTTTTTTACGATATTTTTTGCCATACCATGTTTTTTTTGTAATTATTAATCAAAAAATTATATATTTTTGGGACAGTGTTTTATTTAGATACCCCTACCTACTTAATGTTAATTTAAAATTTTAAATAATTTTGGTTAACATCATACCAGGCAAATATATAGTAAATGCCAATAAACTATAAATCAATAAATATTAAAAATCAAAAGGTAACTTGAATTCGCTTGTACTTGAATTTACTTGTACTTGAATTTACCTACATGAAAAATCAGCAAGTATCATGCAAAACTATTGTCATATACTCTGAAGGCAATTCTCTCACCAGAAATCAAATCAAAGACTGTCTAGAAGACCTGACAGAGCTAAGTAGATAAAATAAGGTGACCTTAGCCTGGGTTCCAGGCCATGAGGGATATCAGGGTAACGAAAAGGCCGACGAATTAGCCCGAGGAGGCTCAGATAAGGCCATGACAGGCACCGGACCCTTTTGTGGAGTTGCTAAGGCATTGTGCAAGGCATCCATTAAACAATGGATGCAAAACAGAGTTTCAGGAATGGTGGAACAACTATTCAAGACTGAGACAGGCCAAACAGTTCATCAAGGAAACATCGGCCAAGTTCACGAAAGACCTACTGAATCAAAAGCGTCAAATCGTTGGGATAACAGTAGGCCTTCTTACTGGACACTGTCGCCTCAAAAGGCACATGAGTGTCATAAATCCAGTAGAAGAAGCAACTTTGTGTAGGTTCTGTGAAAAAGAAGAGGAAACAATATTTCACGTCCTGTGCCAATGTGAATGCCTGGCTGGAACGAGGTTTCTAACATTGGGCGAAGAAAAGCCAATTGCATGCAACTACATGCGGGGGCCACTGTCAAAGCTACTAAGACTAATAAAAAAGACCAGGCTAGACGACATACTCTAAACAGTTGAGAAACTATGTACTCAAATTACGTACATGTTTAATTAGACTTATATTGATTAAAAAAAGGATCACACCTATGACATATTTTGTTAAAGCTATTACATAGAGTATTCATAACATAACAAAATCATTTTAAGTGTATGAAAATTAAAATAATTAAAATTGTTTACACACATTTATAAAGCAAGCCTAATTCGCATAATACATAGATAAGTAGCTTTATTAAAATAGCTGCATCCTAATATACAACTATGTAATAAGCTCTGCAAAATTACAATATCGGCAAAGGATTTTTTTAAAAATTGCTTGCACATAGCATAAAAATCTTTCAATGTATATTCGGAGGCTGGATTTTTTTTCTTTTTTGCAGCAAACAAACATTTCCTTAACGTTGCTATCTTCAGTCGTAGTCTCTGCTTTCTTGGAGTGTTTGATGATAATACAATACTTGTTTGAATTTGTGCTATTGCACAAGGTAGAGAAACAGATGGTTGACTATGAACTTGTTCAATAGATTCTATTTCTGCTGAAGTTGAGGGTAGGCACAAGTTGTCGTTGCCTTTTTCACTATGAACAACAAATTCTTCTAATTAAAAAGAAAGAAAAAACAAATTTTTATCAGATCAACTAGTTTTAAGAAGGTGCATCATTTCTCAGAATTAAATGTTATTCTAAGATTATTTGTACTTATCATTTTATTTTTTAAACTACTAAATGTAATGTAAAAAAATAACAAGCGAGACAAGTAGCAAACTTTTTGTAACATTTAACTATAAATTTTATTTATTTACCTTGCAGAACTGTGACTCTTTTCATAGGTTCTGAGTGAGGAAATACTGATGAGAATGCATTTGCAAATAATTGTTATCTTGCTCCTGGCTGATAAAACGAATTTTTCCTGGAAGTGCAGTTCACAAATTTTGTAATGTTTACTTAAATATTCAACACTCTTTCCCAATAAGTCCTTTCTATTTGCTGCCTGAAGCCACAATTCAAGTCTGACAAATACATACAATCATTGTACTACAATGTTATGGAAAGGTCAATTTCTATTTCACACTCAATGTTTCATGCATACCTCACTAGATCTTTCACAAGAGTGAATAATCCTTCTTTGTCACCTGTTCTTGAGGTACATCCACGATAATTACAAGTAAACCCCCCTCCTCTTTGACGCGGCATTGTTTATAAATCTAATCTTAATACGTACAATAAAGTCTTAAATGAATACTCCATAATTAAAAACAGCAACAAAAACTAAAGATAAACCACTAAACCAACCAAAAATCAAAAGACGACAGGCAAAAAAATATTGACAGCGACAGCAGTGACAGCTTCGTTCATCTGCTACAAAAGTGTGCACTGTTGCACTTCGAACAAGTAACAAATCTACGATTCGCTTTTGACAATGCTCCACCATAAAGAAGGTGTGGCTTCGGTTGCTAGGTTCCTGTTTTAGCCCTATCACAGGATAAAGAACGATACAGAAAAGAAACATGCTATGTGCAAGCAATTTTTAAAAAAATCCTTTGCAGATATTGTAATTTCGCAGAGCTTATTACATAGTTGTATATTAGGATGTAGCTATTTTAATAAAGCTAGTTATCTATGTATTATAAATTAGGCTTGTTCTATAAATGTGTGTAAACAATTTTAATTATTTTAATTTTCATATACTTAAAACGAATATGAATACTATGTAATAGCTTTAACAAAATATGTTATAGGTGTGTGACCCTTTTTTTAGACAATATAAGTCTAATTAAATATGTACGTAATTTGAGTACATAGTTTCTCAACTTTTTTTTTACCGTTTTTTATAATATATGTATATGTACTATTATCAGGTATATATATTTGTTTCACTATTGTTTTTTAATTTCATTTTTAGTTTTATTGGTATTATAAATTTTTATTATTAATAATAAGTATCCTTATTGCATATGTAATAAAAAAGAATCTTAAAATAATTCCATTCAAAAATTCTATTTTAATAAAATACATGCATAGATTGTAAACTTATCAATTACATAAATATACGTTTTTTATTTTTCTTTTGTTTTTATTTATAAAATCCCTAAAATACGCTTTAGCTAATGATTTTTTAACAATTATCCCTATTGATTTATACTTATGGATCATAAATGCCTAATAAGATTTGTGGCACAATATTAATAGTTCATTATAACAGGGTAAAATAAACTATTGTTTAAAACTTTATAAATTTCATTTTTGAAACTTCTGTCGGAAGTGCTACAAATATTTTACTTAAATCAAGAATAGTTTAAAATTCATTCATGCAAATTTTCATAAAATATGACACATAATTCTGTAAAAGAGAAATGTAGTTTTTGCAGTGTAGGTTCAGTGAATAGCTACGTTCGCGTGTACTGTGAATAGTTACGTTTTCTCAGAGTATCTCTGTGGTGGAACTCAAGGTCAAATATTTCTATCCCTTCAACTTCAAAGTTCCGACCATTACTTTCTTTTCTGTATTGTTCTTTCTTCTGTGGCCCTATGTTTCTTTTCTGTATCGTTCTTTATCCTGTAGTACTACCTTTGAATGATTTATACCGTGTGTCAATTTTACATACTCCATAACAACACCGTTTGATTTTTTTTAAATGAATATACTTAAATTAATACTTATTAATTACAATTTTTTTCACGTGGGCATTTTAACATGCTTGTTTACAAAAACAGTACGAAAAAAATAGCTGATACTGACGCATGCGCACAAAAAAAAATATTGTGATGAAAAGGTCTATTAACTCACCTCTTAATCTTCTGTGGGCAAATGGGGTGCGTTAAGTGAGCGATCGGACCGGTCGAAACTGTCTAGCGAAAGAGAAAACCGACCAACATGACCAGTCATGACTAATCAGCTGATCGGTCAGAGTCAGTCAGAATCACATACTTTGATTATTATACGAGGCAAGAGAGAGGTCCGACACGCCCAACATAGGGCGCGATCATTTTGAACCCTGTGACACAGTTTACAGCTAAAGAATCAGATCGCTCACTCTGCGTCGGCACTTTGGATCTCAATGTTTCAGTTTATACACTGTGCAACTCGGATAATACAATTTATGACAACCGCCTATAATAAAACAGCAGTCTTCTGCGTATCCTGAATTTGTATCCCTGGAGTGGATGTTATTTTGGAACTTTCAACTGGTCCGAGTGAGCTAACTGATTCTTTAGCAATAAACTGTGACTTCAAAAATAATATTCACTGATACTGACAGCAGCAATCAAAATATCAGGTGCGTTTTAATCATCCGCTTCTGCTTCCGGAATTGTCGGTTTAGTCGTTTTAACCTGTCAGATTAAAACAAGAAAACTGACAATTACGAAGCAGAAGCGGATGATTAAAACGCACCTATTAAAAATGTTGCGCCAAGATGTAGGCAACACGTAATAAGGTTTCAAAATGACGGATTTTTATATCTCCTTTTAAAAGGCACTCAGAAAGCTGCGCAGTGCGACCATTCTCCGTATAGTAAAAGAAGACACATACTTTGATTTTCTTTTACTATACGGAGAATTGTCGCACTGCGCAGCTTTCTGAGTGCCTTTTAAAAGGAGATAGAAAACTCCGCCATTTTGAACCCTTATTACGTGTTGCCTACATCTTGACGCAATATTTTTAATAGGTGCGTTTTAATCATCCGCTTCTGCTTCGGAATTGTCGGTTTTCTTGTTTTAATTTGACAGGTTAAAACGACTAAACCGACAATTCCGGAAGCAGAAGCGGATGATTAAAACGCACCTGATATTTTGCTTACTGCTGCCAGTGTCAGTGAATATTATTTTTGAAGTCACAGTTTATTGCTAAAGAATCAGTTAGCTCACTCGGACCAGTTGAAAATTCCAAAATAACATCCACCCCAGGCATACAAATTCAGGATACGCAGAAGACTGCTGTTTTATTATAGGCGGTTGTCATATATTGTATTATCTGAGTTGCACAGTGTATAAACTGAAACATTGAGATCCAAAGTGCCGACGCAGAGTGAGCGATCTGATTCTTTAGCTGGAAACTGTGTCACAGGGTTCAAAATGGCCGCGCCCTATGTTGGGCGTGTCGGATCTCTCTCTTGCCTCATATAGTAATCAAAGTATGTGAGAAGAAGATCAAAGTATGTGGTCAGAATGGTTGAGAAATAAAATTTGACTTGGTTAGTCAAAACTGTCTAGTGAATGGCCAATTGTCAATTCATGAGAAATTTATATTTATGGATAGACTAATGTTGTTAAAAACCAATTTAATACATGAAACAGGAAAAAGCTTTACGGTCTTCTTAACCGATTATGAAGCCCATATGGCAAAAACAGGTAGGAAATAGTTTTTTTTTTTCAACAATTACTAATTAAAGTTGGTTTTTCAGACTCTGTATTTCGGAAAAAAATTATTGATAAATATTATAAAATGTACCGGAAAGGTCACATCAATGCTGATTGTAACCCTGAAGCCGCAGTTCACAACATATATCAGCTGAAAGACCCTCACAACGTAAATCAGCAGGACGATTCTACTTCTGATTCAGAGGATCCTCAATATAATAGCAGCTTTCAAAATTCTCAAAGTGAAAGCAATTCAATTGCTCCAGGTTTGGAAATTTATTTATTTTTCTGCGGCCTTTGTAGCACTTTTACAATACCATAAATGTTAGAAACTATTTTTAAATTTCTATTTATGGTTTAAAATTACATGTGAAAGTATCGCATACATAATGCATATAATGAAATGCTATTATTTATTTTAGGAACAAGCAGTACAAGAAGTGTACAAAATAGGTTTATATAGCCTCGACAGGCTGTTTTGTCACTTTTATCTGAGTTAAAATTGAAAAAAGAGGAACTCCTGCAACCTCATAAAAATAGAGTTTTATTTGGAACGATTGCAAACACTTTGCAGGAACAAGGGGGGTACATGGTACAGTGGGAAAGTGTGGAAAGGAAATGGCGTGGCCTCCAAGCCACATACAGAAATATTATTAATAAGGAAAATAAAAGTGGTGCAGGTTCAACTTCGTGGGAGTTTTATGATGCTCTACAAGAGATAGTGGCTAATGACCTTTATAAATATTTTTTATTGAACAAAGTAATAGAATACCATGTAACAAAATATGAAATAACGTAAGAAAAATAAAAACTATACAACTGAAGTGCAAATTTAATACCTACATGGCATAAGTTAAAAAAAAATTATTTGCAACAATGTAAATCATATAAATAGGCTGCCAACCAACCTGCCATGATAAAATTGTGGTATGTCTTCTTCAAAATCTCTAACATCATTTGCTTCTTCAAAATCTCTGGCATCATTTGCTTCTTCCATTGCAGTTGTTTCATCATTCAAAAGAATAAAATTATGCAAAATGCAACATGCTAATACATGATCTCTTATATAATTGAAATTATTAGAGTCAAAATAATAACGTCTCCATCGTCCTTTTAATAAGGCAAATGCCCTTTCAATAGTACTCCTGATTGTTGAAAGAATATTATTAAAGTGCTGTTGTTCATCTTATAAATGACCATTTTCTATATAGGGAACAATGAGGTAAGTAGATAGTGTATAACCTCCATCCCCTATTAAATGTCCACTTTCTCTAAATACTTTTTTATCATTGCAGCTTCCAACTTGACCAAAGTCAATATCATTAAATATCATTTGATGGTCGCAAACTGCTTGGAGTACTAATGACCGTAAATTTCTTCCTATTGTAAAATTTGTCTTGGTGGTTTTATATGAATATGGGTTCCATCTATAAAACCACATACTCCAGGAAATCCTGATTTTTTTTTAATTTCTGTTAATTTAATTGGATTTGGCCATTTAATAAAATTATTTTTTAGGGAGCAAATTCGTTTTAATGTGTTTACGTATAAAAAGTGAACCGTTCCTCGGTTTACATTAAACCGCTTGCCAACACTTCTAAAACTATCTGGAGTAGCTAAAATCCACAGTGTCATTAGAAGCTGTACATGATAAGGTACATATGTTCTTTGTGTATTTCCATTTGTAGTAATAATCGTTAATAGCTTCTGAAACATATTTAACATGGTACAATGAAATGTTATAAAATTATTTAAAATACCTACCTTAAATGTTACTCTACTCATTCGAAAGTGTTCAGCAAAAGCACTATCAGGATAGTTTTCAATAATATTTATGTAATTTTTCTTTCGCTGTTTGGACTTCTGAAATGTTCTATTGCATACTGAAAACCAAATATTATGTAAGATTATTATGAGATTAGTTATTAGTTACTCTAAAATAGGCGGAAAAGTTATACTTACAAGAATCTTTCCTATTCAAGATGTTGATGCTTGAACTTACACTTTCAAAAGAATTATTTATTAATGAAATTTCATCATCAGTTTGAAAAGCCATCTGACAAATAGCCATAATAAGTTTATTTCTCTTTCTGCTGCTCATATTATTTTTTTTAAATGCCTTCTAAAGGGGCGTTTGATTTGAAACTCGATCGAGCGAGCGTCGAGGAGACCGAGAAGTGATGACGTCACAATAGAGCATTGAATCAAATCAAATAAAACAGAGTAAAAAACACAACCTCGCTTTTTTGTGATTCTTGTTTCTGGTTTGTATGTTAAAATAGTGAGCAAAAAGTAAATAAAATGGAAAAACTTTTAATAATAAGGGATAATGGCCCTGAAATGCAGCATTTACCACAAATGCCCGCTTCGCTCTCATACTCCATGACTGTGATTACTGGTGATAAGATCTGGACAGAAAAAAATGTATTTTCCAAACACACATTTTGTGTTTTTTTATGATGAATAATTTTAGCTATAAGACAAAAGCGGCTAAGTAATTTATTGACTTCTTTTCTGGTCTTTAATTTTGAGATTCAAATTTGTTTGTAAGTTAATTAAAAAGAGATAAGTAGAGACAAAGACAAATTTCTCCCTCTTCTCGATCTTTCTGCTCTGAGAACATTGAGCTCGCTCTATGTTCTCGCTCCAAAGCGGAACAAACATTTTAGGGATCTCTCGGAGTGTCAATTCAAACACTTTTGAAGCGCTCGGAGATCTCCGATGATCAAATCAAATGCACCATAAGTGAGTTTACCGCATTCTTTAGAACTGTCGATATATCGAATGTCGAGGGACGAAGGACTCACAGAACACAGGGTCTTGTAATTTTCGGTTAGCTAATCATGAATTTTACAAATTAAGACTAGACAGTTTTGACTACATCGCCTAGCGAGCGGTCTGACCATACCAGTCAAGTTGACCGTTGACTTAACGCAGCCATAGAGGGTTATGATTGACTTGTGTTATATTTATATTTAACAGGTCTGTTATTTTATAAACACACAGAAATAACAACCTTTTCACAAATAACGTGAATGTTATAAATAACATTACTTGTCCATCATAATCCCGATAAACTCGCCATGTTAAACCGTTCTTCATACGATGATCTGATTCTGCCGAAAGGTATTCGAGTAGCGTAGCGACGTACCGTTGAACATTTTCCAATCTGTTTTGATCAGAAACCAGATCAGGGCACCACGCAGGTCTGACATACTCCATCAACGGTCTAACGTTAGTTATATAAAGTTTAAAAAATGACTTTTTTAATGGGTAGAGCATTGAGTTCGAACGTTTACATACCGTTGACATGTTAATGATGTGTTTATAATATGGAGGGTAGAGGAAAGGAGAACAATCTCTGTATACAAAAAGTGTCCCTCAAAATGTATACAATTAAGATGGCGCTTCTGTGCCCAGGGGACGTCGACAGTCGATAATTCAGATCACACAACCCAACTAACAAAGTAGCTTTATAATTTTTAGTTTATAAGACTATTATATTTTATTGATATTATATTGCTGTGTCTGGAATGCTAATTTATTGTATTACAGTTGCAGAAATCACCATTTTGTTCTCTGAAACTAAATTGTTATATAAATTAGTTTTTACAATATTCTTACAGCAAAATTATAAAATAGTTTTCACGATAACTATAAAATTGTTACGTAAACATTTATACAACTGTTCTATACAATATTTCAGCTTATAAAATAAAATTGCTTTATAGTTATTCTATATTATTGTTCTGGATTACCTTTAGAACTTTTTGGTTATACAAATATAACTGTTTCTTAACCTCATAATAACGCTTTAAAAAATAGTTATATAAATATTAGTGTGAGATAATTCCGCATCAATAGCAATTTGCTTCTGATGAAAACTCTAAAATAACTGTAATATATTGTCGAAATATACTATTACAAATCAGAAAACTGTATAGCAATTATTTTAGTTAAGAATAGTATTATCACTTTAAAAATATTTATAAAAAAAAATAAAGCAACTACATTTGGTAGTACCTACGCCAGATTATTTTGTATTTTATGTTCATTCAACTACTTCCCATACCAATTGTATGTGAGTGTATGGTCTGAAAATGTCAGATTTAAATAGTAAAGAAATATTAAAAATAAGTGGTACCTGCTTTTCAGAGAACAGTAAAAAATATTAGTAAAACATTTTGCTGGTTTGTCTAGACACTCAAAAAAAAACTATCATTCAGTCAGATAATAATTAGGTATGTTCTGAATAATCATGCCCCAATACTAAAAGAAAGCCATATTTTTGGCGATGTCCATGTTAAACTTGCTTATTCTCGTAATATTAAAAATTATGCTTGCTCTATAAAGCTGTAGAAACAAATCTAATCATTTCAATTCTCAAATACTTAAGTCGGAAATGATTTAGTAAGGTTATGTTATATTTTGTCATATAGTGCAGCAATATGAAACTATTATACAACAAACCTTGTTTTGTAGAAATGAGTAATACAACTTAATTATTGTATTACAGCTGTTTTTACTACAATAATATTTTATAATTATGATTCCGTCTGAAAATAACTTTCTAATACCTCTGAATAGCCGCCATATTTAACAAAAACCTAAGACAGTTTTAAAGCTAAATCTACTGTCGGTTTTACTAGTATTTAAGACAAAACCAATGTTAATTAAAGATTTTAATTATTAGTAATATTAGCATAATCTTATTACTAAAAAAAATCAAATTGCATAAATTTAATTTTTGTTTCACACTGAAAAAGTATTAGAAATATGAATCAAACTCGAGGCGCTTAAAAATTTAGTATTGTATGTGCTATATAATTAACAGTAATTTTTGCTGCGCATCCAAAAACGACTTTATTGTAGGTCATACATTATGTCTAAACCACGTTATAGATATCTCTTAAGTAGATACTGCCATTTTACTAATATCGCCTTGAATTTACTTTTATGACAAATATAGAATTAATTTGTTTTCACCAGATACATTTAAAAAACTAAAATTGAAAATTTATAAAACAGTTATAAAAGTTTAAAAAAACATTTGTTTAAAGTCTGTGTAAATGTGTAGTAACTGTTCGGTAACTGCATTCAACAAATCTTATAGAATTTACAAAAGAACCAAATAGTTCTGTAATACTGCGCCCATTTTGTGTTTATTACTGTTGTAAGAATGTTCCGGAAATGTTCTTAGCTAATATTCTATTTTATAAATTTTGTTCTGTAAACATTTTTTCAGCTTTTATAAAATATCAAATTGTTACTTGGGAATGACACCAATGATATAGTAATAAATATTGCTCAATCATAAAAAACTAAAAAAAACACCGTGAAAAGTGACTGATCGTAGAAGAGTAAGTGTTCTGTGATCGTAGATAAATTTTGACAATACACAACAATAGTCAAATTTTATTGAAAAATAATAATATAAACAATAAATAATTCTTATGAATGAGCAATCTATATGACTATATAGCATTGGATTTTGTCCCCTGGCTACAAGAGCGCCATCTTAATTGCATACATTTTGGTGGCCACTTTTTAATATAAAGATCCATATTAGATTGTCCTCCTTTTTTCTACCCTCCATAGTTTATAATTAGTCCCAGGTCGTTATAAGAGTTTACAGTCGCTAACGTACTAACGTTTAGATAATAGTTAACGCACGGTTTATTTTTTCCTATGTACAGGATGACACATTTTTGCGTGTTTAAAGGAAGCAACTAGGTGTCACACCAGTTTGAAATAGTTTCAAGGTCTTTTTGTAGCTGGGTAGAATCTGTCACAGGATTAGAGTATAGTTTCGTGTCAACAACATAACCCGAAATATTAGAATTTAAGTCTTTGCCTAGATATGCAGCGTATACCAAGAATACTAATGGCCCTATCACAGAGCCTTAAGGGACACCACTTAGAACTGGATACTCTGATGAGAACATTTGTCCAACTTTTACCTTGAAGATGCGATTTGACAAAAAATCACTTATCCAGAGAAGTAAAGAGCCGCGAATGCCAGCTTTTTCCAACTTATAAAGCAATCTCTTCGGTCAAAGGCTTTAGCGAAATCAAGATATACGACATCGACCGGCTCTTTATTGTCCACAGACGTAGTCCAATCGTTTAAACAGGTCATTAAGTTTGTTAATTTGAATCGGCCTTTGATAAAACCGTGTTGTTTTCTGGCAATACATCATGGCTCTTAATTAAGGAAAAAACAGTAGATAAAGCGAAAAATCTTGCAAAGGTTTTTCATTAAGATATCAGAAATTTATTTTCCTATTTTGATTGGAACTGAGGGTTAAATGTTTAAGATTAAAATTATTTGTTCCAGTGACGTTAACAGATATTTCTAACAAAACACATGTATGGCAGTGTTTTTTATATTTTTATTAAATAGAAAACAAAAATGTTTTGTAATTATTTTTTTTGTACCACTTTTTGGCAAATTAAACATGCACATCTGTATAGCGTTTAGGTATACATGAAATGACCTAGAATAAAAAATAGGAATTAGTAGAAAAGATGGCAAACTTTTATCTTTTTAGGTATACCTTATTTTATTTAATTTTGTTTGGAAATTGATAATGCGCATGCCCCAAATGTTTTCTGTTTTAAATGTTCCGGCATAAGTTTTTTTTAATGAATTTTGATAGTTTTGCAAAGGATTCGGGAGACTGAGTCATTTTTTGCAACAATTAAAACTGCCTGTTCAAGGTAACAAAATACTTTTTACCTGCAAGAAAAATACTGTTTAACCACTAAAAACCTACTTTTTAACCTTAAAAAACTACTTTTTGGTGAGTAAAATTTTACTTTTTAACCAATAAAATTAATAAAAACTAAAAAGTAAGTTTTTAGGGACTAAAAAGTAATTCCAAAAAAGTGAATTTATTAACCGTAGCAAAGTACTTTGGCTGTCGCGAGTTTTTTTTTATGGGTTAATACATTTTTTGCTATCATAGCAAAAAATTTCCATCGGTGTACCTAGTCTTGTATTTTATTTCAGTAAAATAAAAGTTTATTTCTATACCTCTATTTATTATCTAATTCTTTTCAATTTCTTTGTGCACTGAAATACCGTAACGTATTTTTGATCGTAAAAAAATAAGATAAAATTGATATTTTAAAAAAAGTTAGCGTCCCTTTCAAATATATTTCGTACGCCACTGCACAACAATGTGTTTTTTTTATAAATTTTTGCAATATATTTTGAAATACTTCTAAATAGGTTCAAAATCTTTGCGGATAGCCTATTTGCAAAAAATCAGTCTAAATATTTTCCGTACGCCTCTGAAGAAATTTATACAAACTTTCTAAGCTTTTTTGTACATAGGTACCGTAGGGTGCTTTTTTGTCATAAATAAAAAAGTAAGATGAAATAGTTATTTCAAAAAAAGTTAGTATGTATGCCCTCTAAAATAGATTTCGTACGGCATTGCCAAAAATGTGTGTTTTTTTATTGTTTGCAATATATGTTGAAAAACTTGTAAATGATTATCTTCAAAAACTCTGCGGAAAGCTTATTGCAAAAAATCGATCTAATAATTTTCCGTACGCCACTGAAGAAACTCCGTACGCCACTAAAGAAATTTTGTAGGCATTTTTTATACATGTCGTGGATCTTTTTTTTATATTAAACAAAGAAATAAATTATTACAAAAAAATGTAGTATGCCACTGCATAAAATATTTGTTTTTTCATATTACTACAATCACGTTTATTGATGTTTTATTTCAATTAACTCAAAATTCAACTGATTATGTCAAATTTCATAAGTGTATTTTACGATTTTTTTGTCTCCTGAGCGTTCAGCAGCTCAAAATTTTGCCCGCAGTTAGAGGGTCAATAAGATTTACAATCTTAATCTATGAACATCATGAATTTTAAAATCAAATAACTTCTTCTTTGATCCTTTAAGTTTTATAATAAGTATTATAATAATAAATTGTCTAGACTTAGGTACTTAATACCTACTTACGGAAAGTAAAATCATTTTAATTTAATCCCAGTATTTTTTAAATTTGCATTGTTATGTTTGTTTACTTTCAAAACAACTGTTTATTTATTAATAATTTATTTAAACACTTATTTATTTTAAACAATACTATTTTAATTTATATATACTTCGAATGTCTTTAAACTGATCACTATTTATATTCACCACTGTCTATCTACTAATTACTATTTATCTTCACTGTCCATATATCAACTGATTTTGATGGCTCTCCTCCACCAATTTATATAAAAATTGGTGATCTAGAATGCTCCCCCACCAAAATTGCCAGTATGTACCAGAAACGTTATCACGTTCCAGAAATAGTATCTCGTTGATCCTGGAATGTTCGCGAAAGTGTCTCCACCATAGTCGTCCCATAGGTTTGGTCTTAAGGGGTTTAATTATGTATAATAAGCGGACAAGTTGAACCTCAAAGGCCAAATAATACAGAGAGGGACTTGGAGTATTATAGCATGACTGACTAATGAAATGGCTCACATTACATTGCCCCCTCCTTAAGAGATAGTTCCTCCTGGAACTCTTACGAAACTTAAATGGAATGGTTGTATCTGCAACTAAATTCTCTTTTGCAATTTCCAGTTGCATGGAAGTAACAAGGGACTGTCTTCGCTGTAACCTGGGCACTGGGCGAATGGCTGCAGACCAGTATCTAAACTCCGGTATCTTGAAAGATTACTTCCACCATGTTCCTAATGATCCTCCAATCCAGCTGATTTGCTTCTATCTTCGGCATTGCTAGTTTCTGTACATTGGACTCCAGTACATGCTCCCTCAGACGGAGTAATGCTTCCCACACATCCTGATAGGTGGATCGATCTCGGAAGGTGTTCTTCGTTATCAAATAGAAAAGTTAACGCGATTCGTCTTGAAGTTTCAAGGCTTTTCCAGGGGCTGGTAACTGACGTTGAAGTTCTAGCAGTTGACCAAACTTCTAACGGAACACATATGCCAGTCCTCGCGCGTCGTTGATGCTGGCGGAAGTACTATGGACCAGCGAGTAGTCTTTTGGAAGCGAGAGCAGATCTTGTTGTTGCTCGGCCATAACACTATATCTGGCTTTTCCAGTACCTCCATATGCACCCATAAATTCTTCAAAGACAAAGTCTGGTGTTTCTTGAAGTTGGTTTACTTCTTCTTTATGGTCACCCTCAAATGGCGCCAGCCTGTTTTGGTGCACTACCTTTGGTTTACCATTTGGAATCTTACTTATACGGTAAATTACATCATTTATTTTATTCTTGATGAGGTACGGACCTTCCCAAGACCTTTAAAGCTTAGGAGAATAACCCTTTTGTCTTTTTGGGTTATGGAGCCAGACTTTGTCGCATTCTTTAAAACATCCTTCTGTTGCTTGGGTATCGTATCGCTTCTTCATTCTGTCGCTGGCGATTTGAAGATGGGAGCGAACTAATTCATGCATGTCGTCCATTCTTCTTCGTAACTGGATCACATAATCTTCATCAGCTACATCTTCTCCAGGTCGGCATCCAAACTCGAGGTCGCACGGTAGTCTCATCTCACGCCCAAACAAAACCTTTGCTGGTGTTTGGCCTGTTTATTCATTGACAGCGGATCTATAAGCCATGGCAAAGAGCAAAAGATAATGATCCCAATCTCGCTGATGATTTGAAACCACTTTTGACAGATATTTGCCAATGGTCTTATACATTCGCTCTACCATTCCATCGGATTGTGGGTGCAATGCTGTGGTTCTGGTCTTCTTCATGCCTAGTCTGTCACAGATTCCACGGAAAAGTTGACTTTCAAAATTTCTACCTTGGTCACTGTGGATCTCCAAGGGCACTCCAAATCGACAGATAAACTCTTTTATCAATACATCTGCAACAGTTGTGACCTCTTGATTTGGAATGGCATAGACTTCCACCCACTTTGTAAAATAATCCATAACCACCAAAATGTATTTATTACCATCCTCGGTCGCGGGGAATGGTCCAGCAATATCTAAGGCGATCCTCTCAAATGGACTACCAACGTTGTATTGCTTCATGGATGCCTTCCTTTTTCGTTGAGGTCCATTACTCATAACACAGGTGGTACATTTCTTACACCAGTCCTTTACATCATCGGAACTGTTCATCCAGTAAAACCTTTCCCGAACTCTCTGAAGGGTTTTCCTAACACCGAGATGTCCTCCTGATGGACTGTCGTGTAACTGACGGAGTACTTCAGCTACTCTACTTCTTGGAATGACCAACTGTCTTCTGTTTTCGGGACTGTCATCATTTTCCAGTACTCGCTTTAATAAGCCATCTTCCAGGATAGAGGAGTTCCACTGAGCCAAATAGGACTTAAGTACTGGAGAGAGATTAGATACTTCTTGCCAAGTAGGTCGACGATTTTCCTCTTTCAATTGTCGCATCTTCTTCAAAACGATATCGTTCTCTTGTTCTTCCCTAATTTTAGCAGGTGCCCACTCATCGTTGACTACAGTTGTTCTTAGTAGTCCACTTTCTTTGGATTCCGCTTTGTTGCAGTGGGAGCACTCTACTGGACACGGTCTTCTAGAAAGAGAATCGGCATTTCTGTGGCTTATTCCGGCTCGATGTTCGATCTTAAAGTCGTACTCTTGAAGTCGTTCAATCCATCTGGCGATTTGACCCTCTGGGTTCTTAAATTGCATCAACCACTTAAGGGCTGTATGATCGGTCCGGATTAAAAATTTCCTTCCGTACAGATATTGATAGAAGTGTTCCACGCATTTCACAACTGCCAGAAGTTCTCTTCTCGTCACGCAGTAATTCCGCTCAGGTTTCGAGAGCACTTTACTAAAATAACCTAGTACTCTTTCTTTCCCTTCCTGAATCTGTGAAAGCACTCCTCCAATTCCCACATTACTAGCATCAGTATCCAGGATAAATTGTCCCTCTGGTAGTGGGTAGCCTAGTATTGGTGCTGTTGTTAAATGGTTCTTCAATGTTTCAAAGGCAGTTTGGCAGTCCTCGTCCCAGCAGAATTCCCTCGCTTCTTCTGTGAGTCGCGTTAGTGGTTTAGCAATATCTGCAAACTTCTTTATGAATCTTCGGTAGTACGTACAAAGCCCAAGAAAACTTCTTATTTGGTGTTTGTCCTTTGGTTGTGGCCACTCTTTGATAGAAGCAACTTTTTCCTTATCTACAGCCACGCCATCATTGCTGACTACATGACCCAGGTAATTAACTTTATTTTGGAATAGATGGCACTTCTTGGGGTTTAGCATCAGTTGGGCAGCTTGAAGTCATTTAAAAACATCTTCCAAGTTCTTTAGATGTTTATCAAATGTTTTCCCCAAGACTATAATGTCATCCAAATATACCAGGCACGTTTTCCATGATAACCCTCTCAAAACATTTTCCATAAGTCTTTCAAATGTCGCGGGGGCATTACATAGTCCAAATGGCATGACATTGAATTGCCACAATCCAGATCTGGTGGTAAAAGCTGTCTTTTCTTTATCTACTGGGTCCATTTCCACTTGCCAATATCCAGACTTTAGGTCTAAGGTAGAAAATAGTTTACTTCCGGCCAATGTGTCCAAGGTATTGTCAATTCGAGGAAGAGGATAACTGTCTTTCTTGGTTACATTGTTCAACTACAGAACCTCGTAGTTCCATCCTTTTTCTGGACCAAAACTACCGGAGAGACCCATGGGCTGGTAGAAGGTTCTATCACCCTGTCTTCCTTCATTTCCTGAACATTCCTTTCAGCTTCCTCTCTCTTGGCCTTTGGTAATCTTCGAGCTGATTGACGAATCGGCCTGGCGTCACCAGTGTCAATTTTGTGTTTTACAACAGAAGTTCTTCCTGGTTTTCCTCCTTTTGGTACAAAAATGTTACGATATCGTCGAAGAAATTCCTTTATTTTCTTCTTCTCTGATTGATTCAGAGATTGACCAGCAACTGCAATCATTTGCTCGAATTTGTCGTTGGAATTATCAGAAGTTGTCTGACGAATTATGGACGTTACTGGTACACAAGTTCCGATTCTGGTCTCTTTCTTGATGGTAATCGGGTGATCATTAACGTTTATGAGAGGAACTGGAATTTCTTTTGCAGTCGTGATCAACCCCTTTCCGATCAGAATGCCTCGTCCAACCTCTTCATCGTGGTTCCAAGGTTTCATCATGACAGGTGTTCCTTCTTCCATAGTTTCTTGAAGCCGTGCTACTATAACGGTTTCACTTCTACCGGGTACCACCGTATCCTCCTGTACAGCAACTGGCACGGTACTGTCCCCATATGGATGTAGGAATACCTCTTCGGCACCAACTTTGATCACTCTGTTTTTAAAGTCCAACTGGAAACCATGTAAGTTCATTACATCCATTTCAAGAATAACATCTTCTTCGATATCAGCGACAATAACAGTATGAGTGAACTTTTCTGTACCAATTCCCAATTGAACCTGGATTTCCCCATGGATGTTGGCACTTTTACCTGTGGCAGTTCGCAGTCGCAATCTTGTTGGTAGAAGACTCTTACAGTTCTTTATGGTTGTTGGTCGTATAATGGTCCTAGTTGCTCCAGTATCCACCAACAGTGTATACTTTTTGCCATTTACTTCGCTGTCTACGTATACACTATCATCGCGACATTTCAAAGAAGCTATCAGTATGAGAGGGTCTTTGGAACGGTTTCGGGTCGAAGCTGCCCCCTCTAGGCCGACCCGCTCTAGTTTTCCTGCGGCGTGTTTTCTTGATTCGTTGTGATCCTTGGACGTTTGCATGAACTGCGTACATGTCCTAGTTCACCACAATTCCAGCACCTGATAGTCTTCGTCTTATTCTTTCTGTCAGTAAGGCCCTTTATCATATTCACCAGTTGATCGAGTTTACCTTCCTCTTCTTCCTCTTTTATGGTTCTCACTTTATTGTATCCACCAGAGGCCTGTGTAGCTGCCTCATATTCAAGGGCAGCGGACAAGACATCGACCAATGTTTTGTGACGGGCTAGACAAAGTGTTCTTTGCATCTCATGGTCACGAAGTACATCAACAAAAGTTTGAACTGCCAAACACTCCATCATGTTTTCCGGAGCTGATGGATAAGCAAATCGCACCAACCTGGCAATATCTACTTCATATTCCTGAAGAGTCTCGTCTCGTTTCTGTTTACGATTTTTCAACTGTGACTGGTACAGATGCTCCAAGTGTTCGTGGCCATATCGCATATTTAGTCTCTTTTTGAGTTGTTTAAAATCATCTGTCTCTTCCACGGGTATAGTCTGAAGGACATCCAAAGCGTCTCCTCGAAGGGCGACGGTCAAATTTATTGCCTTTTCTCGTTCAGACCACTCGTTTGCTCTGGCAGCTGTTTCGAACTGCTTAAGGTAGTTCGTCCATGATATCTTTCCGTCGAAAGTTGGGGCCTTAACACGAGGAGAGTTTACAGCTCCTTCCAATTTCACCTTCGACTCTACCTCATGGCACTTTATTTCATCGTCCTTGGCCGGTTCCGCATGTTCGAGTTCTTCTATCTTCTTTTCCATCTCTTTTATTTTTTCCTCAATGGAAGACATTATTTTCTCCTCGACTGATGGTATCTTATTTTCCATGGAAGAAATTTCAGAAAACACTTTCTCTTCTAAGGAAGAAATGTTAGACAAAAAATTATTTTCCATACAAGACATTTTGTTTTCCAAGTCGGAAGAAATTTCATCTTTTAAAGAGGAGATATCAGAAGAAACTTTAGTTTCTAAAGAAGAGATTTCGTTTTTCACGGAAGAAACATCAGAAGACACCTTTTCTTTTAAGGAAGAAATGTCTGAAGAAACTTTATTTTCCAAAGAAGAAATGTCTGAAGAAACTTTATTTTCCAAAGAAGAAATGTCTGAAGAAACTTTATTTTCCATGGAAGAAACTTTATTATTTAAAGAAGAAATGTCAGAAGAAATATCGATTTTCATGGAAGACATTTTATTTTCCGAAGAAGAAATTATTGAAGACGCATCATCGGAAAATAGATATGTTTCCGGATCCAAACCTTCACTTTCCAGTGCTTCTTTAAGCCGTTCTGCCAGTTCTACTTTCTTCCCTGTCGTCTCCAACTCGCGATCTTCTAACTCCCGACGTAGCTCGGTCACTTTTAAATCACACAGTCTTTTAGCCATTATTGTCCACTATTTATTTACATTATTCCACTTCTTGACACCAATGTTATGTTTGTTTACTTTCAAAACAACAGTTTATTTATTAATAATTTATTTAAACACTTATTTATTTTAAACAATACTATTTTAATTTATATATACTTCGAATGTCTTTAAAATGATCACTATTTATATTCACCACTGTCTATCTACTAATTACTATTTATCTTCACTGTCCATATATCAACTGATTTTGATGGCTCTCCTCCACCAATTTATATACGAATTGGTGATCTAGAATGCTCCCCCACCAAAATTGACAGTATGTACCAGAAACGTTATCACGTTCTAGAAATAGTATCTCGTTGATCCTGGAATGTTCGCGAAAGTGTCTCCACCATAGTCGTTTCATATGTTTGGTCTTAAGGGGTTTAATTATGTATAATAATCGGACAAGTTGAGCCTCAAAGGCCAAATAATACAGAGAGGGACTTGGAGTATTAGAGCATGACTGACTAATGAAATGGCTCACATTACAGTATCTTATATTTCTTATATTGTAAAATAATGAAAATGAGAGCAATTTGTTTTTCTATCTTATGGAGTAAAAAATTCTTTTAAAATCAATATGAGGTAAATATTTATTTTAATAAGTGTCAACGATATACGACATCAAATACTATCGGATTTAAACCCGAATCGCTGAATCCAAAGTCCCAAGCTCTGCATATTCCTTTATTAATGGTATTAATTTATATACATCATTTTTATAAATCTAAATATTTCGTTTTCAGCTGAAGCAAAAATCGGTCATTTAGTTATAGGTGATTATAAATTTTCTCCGTATTTTAAAAAATGAAATTTATCTTTTCTTGAAAATATGGATCTAGCAATCAGTATATAGGTATATAGAATTAATAAATACAAATAAAAAACTCGTTCTTAAAAAATTAAAAAAATAAATATATAATTACTTATTGCTTTGTAATTACTATTTAAATAAAATAAATAATATAACTATATTATTTTTTTTTTGGTACTAAAATATTGATCTTCCCTCGTTTCCATATCCAGATAGAAATGATTCTATGCTAAGAACTCCGTGAGTAGCAAATAAATTCAACAGATTGATAATTCATTTTACCAAATATTTGACTACAGGCACTATTGGTTAGGCAGTCCCGCACTACAGAATGTGACCGCAAATCCTTTGGAGACTCTGTCCTTAAGGATATCTATATTGTTTAGATTATTTTGGATTCATTGACAAAATTCCACTTGCTAATCTACTGGAAATAGCTCATAAAAATATTGCAGCTTGTTTGCATGAATGTGCCCAGCCAGCACATTAACATCACATCTACGTAAATATGCTGCAATTCCGGTATCTTTAAACTCACAACTTTTAATGTAACTCTATCATACATGCAACCACAGAATAACCGAAACTACAAAAGTTTTATAACACCTCTCATAGAGGTTGCAAAAGCAAGTACAGAAAACATCACGCTAGCAGTTTTACATTATTTTCTCCCGAACATTTTCTAAAACGTTTCTAAAAAAGTGTGGAACAGCCAAATGGAATAAATTCGGAAACGTGTTCGAAAAAACGCTCGGACAAGTCGATTGGTGTTTTTAGTTGCGCATTTTTTTTAAAAAATACTTTTCATACAGGGTGTGTCATGTAACAGTGGCCAATACCAACTTTTTTATTTCAAATGCAACAACGTGCATATTTGTCAATTTTTCGATTTTTCAGAAAATTCTAGACATATAATATGTACTAGAATTGATGATTCTACTTGGTAAACAAATAAAATATTTAGGTATTATTATAGATCCTCACTTAAAATGGGACTTACATATATTATACACATTAAATAAATTGAGAACTATTTTATATAAATTAAATATATAAATTTAAGAAAACTGTATTATGTACTTGTAGAAAGTCATCTTCGATACGGAATGTGTGCCTGGGGGGGCTGCCTTTAAATCCCATATAAAATGCTTAGAAATAATTCAAAGAAAATTTCTTAAAATAATGTGTGGTAAACCCTCTAGATATCCATCTGATTCTCTTTACTCGGAAACAAACATACTCGACTTGAGACAATTATATTTTATACAAGCCTGCTCCTATTACCATATAAAATGTGAAAATCTGATGTGTCCAACACATGACTTTCCTATCTAGTTATTATAGGCTTTTTTCGGTTATTTTGTACAACCTATTGCAGCACATCTACAAATGTTTAGAGGATAAACTAAATATATACATTTTCCACATACATCTACCTCGAAACATTTTTCTATAGATATTCATTGAAAACGAAAATACTGAAAAATTTTAATTAAGCTCTTTTCCTACAATTTTTCCATTATGGTCCATTTTAGAAAAATCATGTAAAAACAAAAATTATAGAGATCGATATCGCAAACAACTTTTATTTCAACAATTTTCATAAAAATCAGAATTTTGCACATTTTGTCAAATTTCTCGAATACGGACCATTTCAGGAAATTTTTACATAAAACAAAAATTATAGATAATATTATTAGAAGTAACTTTCATTTAAACAATTTTTTTCTTCAAACATAAATAACAGATATTATATTCCATAAAATATAAAAACGGCCTACCATAAAGTACCCCCCCAGATGTTCTGACTTTGTCCAAAATCTAATCATTTCACCTCAGGCCGAAATAAAACTTAAGTTTAAAATTTAATGTTTTTTTCTTTATCCGTTTTTGAGTTTTCTTCAAATTTAGAAATTTACACATTTTCTCAAATATCTCGAATACGGTCCATTTTAGAGAAATTAGGTATGGGATAAAAATTATAGAGAATTATATTACAAACAATTTTTATAAAAAAATATTTTTTTTACATTTTGTCAAATTTCTCGAATACGGACCATTTTAGGAAAATTTTGTATAAAACAAAAATTATAGATAATATTATAAGAAGTAACTTTTATTTGAAGAATTTTCAAAATCTAATCAGCTCATTGGACGCTGGAAGAAAGCTTAGCAGGGGTCAGGACGGTTGAGCCTGGGAACTTTTTACTGACCGTGGGAACCAAATTTTCCTTTGATGATACCGCCCTGCCACGCCCACGCAATTCTTATCTACTAATCGGTTTTTAATTGTTTAGTCACGTGTCGTGTACAGCAAATCGATTTTTAATTGCTTTTTAATTGTTTAGTCACGTGTTTTTTACTGACCGTGGGAACCAAATTTTCTTCATGTTTCATAGTTTTCTTATTTTTTATCTTTTCTCGGTAAATTGCTTTAGAACTTCTCGTATGCCCTCCTAACCTAACCTTCGTTCACGTGAACGCATGTCGCAACGACGCTTACATCACGTTCGTTTGTACTACTGCGCGTGCGCAAAAATCTTGGTGGTGGGGGGTAATGAATTATTTGTTTAAGGTATTGAGACATTAAAGACTCTTCCAGTCTATTGAGACATTTTCTACAAGTAGTTTCTCTAAAAATAACAAAAAAATGTCTTCACTGTCAAAAACTGATTATTTGACTCTCTTGAATCTAAATGAAATTAACGCTTTGTCGCCGCAGTAAATGGCACAAGATTACGAAGAATTGTCCAAAGAATGGTATCATTTAATATTAAATGAAAAGGACTTTAATTTACTTGCTTGTGCTCCAAATATTAAATGGTATTCTATTTGTCGATGTCATCTAATAGCAGACGATGGTAGTACAGCACATGAACATCTTCACGCTTTAATACATTTTACTAATGGATTTACAATGTTGGCCTACAAGAAAAAACTACAGCGCACTGGTACACGACTCCATTCAAAAACAACTTTTAGGAAAATAATTTGCTTGGACCATGCTGTTGGTGTCCTCAGATACATCACCTGTGCTGATGGACAAAAGCCACTTAGAAGGGATGGAGATGGTCTTAGGGGTACACCTCATTCTCATTACGATAGAAGAGTATTTAAACAAGATTGGTTACATTCTCGAGGAAAACAGTGTGGTTTAGTACGCACAGAAATTTCAGAATTAGCATCTGAAGGTGTAAAAGACTTAGAAAACTACACATCCGAACACGAACTTCATGATAAATCCACATGTAGATGTGATAGAGGTGCCGAAGGAATAAGGCGGAGGGAAGAAGCTAACGAGAAACGGAGACAATTTTACAAAACAGAACGGGGTATTGAAATTAGGAATAATTACAAAGAAAAACAAATTAAGAAAAAGAAACTTATTACAAGTTTACTAAAAATGGGGCTAAATAAAAAAGCTGAGCTTCAAAGAGAGACAATTTTAAAACTCATTGAGTTACTGTAAATACTTAATACTGTTTCTTTAAAAATATAATTTTAAAACAAAATATATTTTATTTTATTTTATTTTCATTGTCCAATGTTGACTTTACCCTATTACAAATAACTTTCCCCCATTTAAATTATTAGCAATATTTGTCCAGTCTTTACTTAAATGTCCACACCTGTACTCTACTGTCCAGAGTAAACTACACGTTTTCCATTTAAAAAGCATTGGTGTCCAAGATCCTATAATACTTTTGTATTTTTTTTTTGTATCTTCCAAGTAATAAGCAGTGTGTAGTTTGCAACAAATTGATTAACTTAATCACGACGTTTTGTTACATTTTTCTTGTAAGTCCCCAAAGAGAAAGTTTCTGGCTCTGTACCGTTAGGGTTAAATACTAGTCATTTTTAACAATTTCACCATGAACACGAAAATCCTGGAGCAGCACCCTCGTATATGTTTACGAACATTACTGTGGAATAAGTCCAGCGAGATCGTTTACTCCAGCAATCATTTTGGAGCAGCATTTCAGACCGAGTAAAATATCTTTCGGTACTTTCCAATGATGATTTTTCCATGAGGATTTGCCTACGTATCCAGACGAGTATGATCCCATTTCATGTGCATGTGGCGATTATTGCATCATTACACATTATGACGATATCAAATTACTGGTTGAAAAGAAACATGGCGTTGAATACTATTTGTGTGAAGAGGTAGTGCATGAAATTCTTGAAACTAACAAACAATTGGTGTCCAATCGAGCGGCTTTATTAGAAGAACTTAATTTCTGTTTATATTATCATTGATTTTTGTAAATCGCATGACGAATACTTCCTAATAACATTTTTGTAATTAATGACTTGAATAAATAATATTTAAAAAAAACTTTTGTTTTATTTATTGGTGGGTAAACAGCTTCATATTTCATTATTAAACAAGATGTCTAAGAATTGAGACGTATTTACTCTGATACTTTTTAGTGTCGTAGCAATGATATTTGATAAAAGCATAACAACTCGAGATGATGTTGTTGAGTATTTACAACGTTTTGGATATATAAATAAAAAGTGAAAATGGTATTACTGATATTGACGGTACATTAAATAACGAAAACATGAGCATATTATAAATGGAATAAGAAATATTTAAAGTGGTACTTTCCGAAAGCGGAACGGCATACAAGGTATTTTGAAATAGCTAAGATGGCTTTCGCTGTATGGACTCAGAATAGTACTCTAACCGTTGAAATGTATATAAATTTATGCTACATCCAGATATTACGATTGTCGTTTAAAGGGAGTCCCCCACCTTTTACCATGATTGCCAAGGACACCACGTTTATCTTTGATGGACCATCGCTTACGTAGTTTGCATCACTTGCGTCGCTTGCATCGCTTACGTCGCTTGCAACACGCATGTGTACATGTAAACGAAGATATGAGTTTGCAACGTCGATGCTACATCGCTTCTTCTCGCGCACTTTTTTTGAATTGCTGCCAAACATTTTGTGCATGAGCATACTTCTCATCACTAATATCCTCATCATTCAGTTTAGTCGATTTTGTTATGTTCTTTACATAATGTCGTTTTCCTCGTCTAAATCCAACCAACAGTAGCCGAGATACACGCTTAGGCCCTTTTGACATTGCCACTGCGCATTGTGAATGGCAAGATGTCTCACGTAGAATACCGTTTTCCCCGTTCGAATCGGACCACGTGATACACGTTAAGGTCCTTTTGGCATTGCCACTGCGCATGTGTACTTGCATCATGAGGAATTTTAGATCTGCAAATTTTGATGACATTGTATTCTATTTCCTCCAGGTTACCTTGGAGAGATTTTGTTTACTCGACCAAAAGCCTTTACCTAAGATTTTGAAACGGAATGAAACGTAACGAAACGTAACAAAACGTCGATTTTGTTATGTTCTTTACATAATGTCGTTTTCCTCGTCTAAATCCAACCAACAGTAGCCGAGATACACGCTTAGGCCCTTTTGACATTGCCACTGCGCATTGTGAATGGCAAGACGTCTCACGTAGAATACCGTTTTCACCCGTTCGAATCGGACTAACAAAATATAAGCTTAGGCCCTTTTGTCCTAGACATATGATCATTGTAAATGCATACCTGTGTTGTGTGCGTTGCGTGCGTTGTGTATGTTACGTGCGTTGTGTATGTTGTGTGCGTTGCATACGTTGCGTGCGTTGCGTGCGTTGCGTGCGTTGCGTGCGTTGCGTGCGTTGCGTGCGTTGCGTGCGTTGCGTGCGTTGCGTGCGTTGCGTGCGTTGCGTGCGTTGCGTGCGTTGCGTGCGTTGCGTGCGTTGCGTGCGTTGCGTGCGTTGCGTGCGTTGCGTGCGTTGCGTGCGTTGCGTGCGTTGCGTGCGTTGCGTGCGTTGCGTGCGTTGCGTGCGTTGCGTGCGTTGCGTGCGTTGCGTGCGTTGCGTGCGTTGCGTGCGTTGCGTGCGTTGCGTGCGTTGCGTGCGTTGCGTGCGTTGCGTGCGTTGCGTGCGTTGCGTGCGTTGCGTGCGTTGCGTGCGTTGCGTGCGTTGCGTGCGTTGCGTGCGTTGCGTGCGTTGCGTGCGTTGCGTGCGTTGCGTGCGTTGCGTGCGTTGCGTGCGTTGCGTGCGTTGCGTGCGTTGCGTGCGTTGCGTGCGTTGCGTGCGTTGCGTGCGTTACGTGCGTTACGTGCGTTACGTGCGTTGCGTTAACAAAGATATACGTTCGATGCCCTTTTGGCCTGTCACTGCGTAGGTGGTCCGTCACTGTGCATGATTTTTCTGTACGACGTTTTTTTTTACATATTGACGTTTTTCCCCGTTTGAATCGGACCACGTGATACACGCTTAGGTCCTTTTGACATTGCGCATGTGCACTTGCGAATGGCTAAAGATACACGCTTAGGTCCTTTTGGCATTGCGCATGTGTAGTTGCAAATGACAAAATATCACGTAGAATGACGTTGATTATATACATCATCTTGTAAATGATTATTAAATGTCCTCGTGGCCGAGCGGTCTAAGACGCAGACTGGTAATCTCTGGGTCGGTGGATCGATCCCCCGTGTAGTCAGATTTTTTTTTAATAAAAAAAAATGGTTTAAAAATAAAATTATATTAAATGGTGTATGGTGGATTGCTGTGATATATTACGTGTATAGAATGAGAGATGGATGACACGTGACTAAACAATTAAAAAGCAATTAAAAATCGATTTGCTGTACACGACACGTGACTAAACAATTAAAAATCGATTAGTAGATAAGAATTGCGTGGGCGTGGCAGGGCGGTATCAACAAAGGAAAATTTGGTTCCCACGGTCAGTAAAAAACACGTGACTAAACAATTAAAAAGCAATTAAAAATCGATTTGCTGTACACGACACGTGACTAAACAATTAAAAATCGATTAGTAGATAAGAATTGCGTGGGCGTGGCAGGGCGGTATCAACAAAGGAAAATTTGGTTCCCACGGTCAGTAAAAAACACGTGACTAAACAATTAAAAAGCAATTAAAAATCGATTTGCTGTACACGACACGTGACTAAACAATTAAAAACCGATTAGTAGATAAGAATTGCGTGGGCGTGGCAGGGCGGTATCATCAAAGGAAAATTTGGTTCCCACGGTCAGTAAAAAACACGTGACTAAACAATTAAAAAGCAATTAAAAATCGATTTGCTGTACACGACACGTGACTAAACAATTAAAAACCGATTAGTAGATAAGAATTGCGTGGGCGTGGCAGGGCGGTATCATCAAAGGAAAATTTGGTTCCCACGGTCAGTAAAAAGTTCCCAGGCTCAACCGTCCTGACCCCTGCTAAGCTTAAGTTTAAAATTTGGTGTTTTTCTGTGTATTGGTTCATGAGTTATGCGACACACAGACACACACACAGACATCATCTCGAAAATTGTCAAAACGAATTCAGGGGACCTCAAAACGTAAAAATTCGTCGAAAACTCGAGGTCGAAAAAAATCATGATTCCTATACTTTCCTTATATCTGTATACAGATAGGAAAGTAAAAGTTCAGCAACTGTTTCAGAGCACAATTATAATACTCGCCAGAAAACAAATTATATAGTTCCTCGTATGATAAAAACTTCTACGCAACATACGTTTACATTTCTAGCGCCGAAACCAGTGTTGCCACACCAATTAATTTTTTCGTAATAGAATTTTAAACCAAAAGGTATTAAAATTTTAATAGATAATATTTTATAGTAACATAAATGTACCAGAACTATTATTAAATACATTTAACAATAAAACTTTAATATTAATATGATAATAAACCACAAATAATTTTTTTTTTAATTTTAAACATTGATTCATCCAGCAGATGTTGGCTTAAAATTCACCTAAGGTCAAATTTTTGTAATTTAATATTTCTTCAAAGTCTTGAAGGGCTCTACATTATTAAAAACAATATACAGTGTGGAAAAGCCAAATGGAATGAATTCATTATTGCGATTACTGTACATATTTATAGAAAATCCCGAAACACGTCAAATTTAAATTATAAACTGACATTCTTTAAAGTGAAAATGTGATCCCTTCCTTCAACCCCCTTTGAGTAACAGTTACAACCCCTAATTTTTTAAATGGGAAGTATACGCTTGTGATATATCGTTTAAAAGGTCTCTTCATTCTCTATCCAAAAATATTATTGTTTTTAAATTTATTGCAAAAATTAACATAAAAAAAATAAAATCATCTTATTACCGAAATTCTCTAGAGTACCTACACTACTATTTTCCGTTTCAGTGTTTATAATAACTAATAAGACAGTACCTAAGCAAAAACCATATCAGTGTTCTTTTTTATTATCAATTTAAAAAAATCCTTTAAAAAACTATCATAGCAATGTTAGTTTGTTTAAAACGCCTTAGCAAATTGGTTTGTAATAATAATTATAACTGCAGGATATTGTCAATATTATAATTGTCGTTTAAATTTCATAAAAATGGTTAGATTAACAGAAATGCATAAAATAACAGTTTTACAGATGATTGGTTACGGAGATGAAAAATTTCCGAATTTGCCGCCTATATCCCAAGGTACAATTAGAAAATAGAGAAGCAATTTCGCGAATTCGGACATGTAAAGCAGATGAAAAAAACAGCTGCCAATGCACTAAGTGATGATATCAAATAAGATATGACGCTTGAGTTTGAGGAAACCCACATACATCGATACTAAACATATTAAATAAAAATAAAATGCATCCCTATAAAATGATACCGACTCAGGAACTCATGGAAGACGATTTTGATGGAAATGTTGAATAACAATACCATCCAATTAGAAAACGTTATGTTTTCTGATGAGTGCACTTTTTCCGTTAACGGTCATGCTAATCGTCAAAATTGTCGCTACTGGTCAACGGGAAATCCTCACTGGATGAGAGAGGTCCATACACAATACCCTCAAAAGCTTAATGTTTGGGCAGGGATTGTTGAAAACCATATTATTGGTCCCTTTTTCATTGAGGGGAATTTGAATGGCGATAATTATTTAGCACTACTACAAAATGATGTGGTGCCAAGTTTGGCAAATTTATTTCCTGATCCAGGAAACCCTCAAGTTCCAGCAAATACCATATGGTTTCAGCAAGATGGAGCACCTCCACATTACCAAATCAATGTCCGCCAGTACCTCAACTTAACATTTCCAAATCGCTGGATAGGAAGGCGCGGATCAATAGAATGGCCAGCAAGATCACCTGATCTTACCCCATTAGACTTTTTTTATGGGGCTATGTGAAAAATATTGTTTACAAAACTAAACCACGTGATTTAGTTGACTTAAGAGAACGAATAATGCTTGCGATTAGATAGGTCACGCCTGATATGTTAATTAACGTTAGAAGACATTTTGATTCAAGATTAGGATGTTGCCAAGACGTTCGCGGTGAGCATTTTGAACATCTACTTCATTGACATTCATATTTTTTACGTTATGAACAATTAAATATTACATATTGAGTCTATTGTAACAAATTTCGGTTATCAGTTATTTTATTTTTTTTTTGTTAATTTCTGCAATAAGTTTAAAAACAATAACATTTTTGGATAGAGAATGAAGAGACCTTTCAAACGATATATCACAAGCCTATACTTCCCATTTAAAAAATTAGGGTTGTAACTGTTACTCAAAGGGGGTTGAAGGTAGGGATCACATTTTCACTTTAAAGAATGTCAATTTATAATTTAAATTTGACATGTTTCGGGATTTTCTATAAATATGTACAATAATCGAAATAATGAATTTATTCCATTTGGTTCTTCCACACTGTATAAATTATGCTGAAATGCTGGAGGCTGGTGGTAATCCCCTACTAAACTAAAAACTGACCCATAACAAAAAAAATAATACAATTTAATATAGTGGCGCCTATATTGGATTTGTTGAAACAAGAAAATACAGCAATAACAAATTCAGAGATTTCTAAATTTTTTTAAGTATGGGCTCTGAAGTTTAAATGGAGCCACTCATAAAATTTCGATATTTTAAAAAGTGATAGATTTTCCTCTTTTCTTAAAAGTCGTAATAACGTACTGGTGTAACTTTTTAGTAATAGATTTGTTACAATTGTAATAGCAACGGCAGAAATTAAATCTATTTTAAGCAAATTTCTTTTCAAAACAAAACTAAAAAATTAAGTGTAAGGGGTTAAAGAAAAGGTCCTTTATTTCTCACAAGTCAATTTAATTGGCGACCGGTTTCGAAGCTGTCACTTCAGTATCAAGCACACCTAAATGGAATGTCAAGGAGTCAGTTGTAATAAAAAACAATTATAAAAGCATGAACGGACTTTAACATATACAAAATAACAGAAAAAACACAAAAGAAAGTTAAACAGTAACCTTGACTCACCTTGACTATTTCCATAAAGGAAGCGCCACATAAAGTTTAACAAAACGAGTTAAAAAAGTCATATGTAATACAATCACAGCTTATATATTAAGCTGTGATACAATAGTATTTTTTAAAAAATATTTTAGGTTAGGTTAAACCGCGAGATGTCTGTTTGAATAAATTAAATAAAACACATGTAAGACAATTATTAACTAAACAACACAAAACAGTTTTTACAAGCACAAACAGTTTAAAAATTTTTTAAGGATATAACGTCAATTAATAAAAGTAAAAAGTAAAAATTATCAGACTCTCAAGACATCTATCTAGATTTTTAACGAATCAATGTAGTAAACTGTAAATTTTAAATTTAGCGGATAAATAGTGTACTAACAAAGGTGTTATTTACTGAAAGTGAGTATAGGTGGCGGTGACAAAATTTATTGAAAGTAAAAATATTAAACTGGGAAATGAGAATTCTCTATTCACTATTTATCCGTTAAATTTAAAATGTACAGTTTACTACATTGATTCGTTAAAAATCTAGATAGATGTCTTGAGAGTCTGATAATTTAACTTTTTACTTTTTTCCTTTTTACTTTCATTAATTGACGTTATATCCTTAAAAAAATTTTAAACTGTTTGTGCTTGTAAAAACTATTTTTTGTTTAGTTAATAATTGTCTTACATGTGTTTTAATTAATTTATTCAAACAGACATCTCGCGGTTTAACCTAACCTAAAATATTTTTTAAAAAATACTATTGTATTACATATGACTTTTTTAACTCGTTTTGTTAAACTTTGTGTAGCGCTTCCTTTATGTAAATAGTTAAGGTGAGTCAAGGTTATTGTTTAACTTTCTTTTGTGTTTTTTCTGTTATTTTGTATATGTTAAAGTCCGTTCATGCTTTTATAATTGTTTTTTATTACAACTGACTCCTTGACATTCTATTTAGGTGTGCCTGATGATGAAGTGACAGCTTCGAAACCTGTCGCCAATTAAATTGACTTGTGAGAAATAAAGGACCTTTTCTTTAACCCCTTACACTTAATCCCTACTACTCACATATGGCTACCCTCACTCCAAAACTAAAAAATTTTATTATTCAGAATCCGCGAATTACTATCCAAAGTCTTTTTGAATACTACATTTAACATCCTTCCATAGTGCTAAAATCATATTCTGATCCATTTTGTGTAAGTTTTGTTTTTTGAATGTGTTTATATTACTAAGATAATATTTTACTATGCCTATAATTAAAATTATCTATTTTTATTAATGTTATTGTTGTTATTATTATAATGATATTGTTATTATTAGATAGGTATTAAAAATCAATCAATCATTCATCTGGTTAGTACATAAGTTTTACATTAATTTATATTTGTTCGCAATCTGTGAAATTACATATAAATTTATAATTTTCTTGTTATGATTGTATACATTCACTATGGTTTGAATAAAGCTTATTTATTTATTACTATGTCCTATACCTAACTGTTTCAGAAATATTAAATGTTTTCCGATTTATTGCAAAAATTAACATAAACCCTTTCAAGACGGTATTTGTATATAAAAAATAATAATATTTCGTTAACCGGATCGTATTCTGTTGTGTTCATATATTAATTTTTCATTTTAAAAATATGAAAATTATTATTGGTTTGGGGGTGGGAGTGTGGTACAACAGTGTACCATCAGTCCTGAAGTATGGTACCTATATGTACCACTAGTCCCACGGAATGGTTATTATGTGTACCACCAGTACTAAATGTTCATACTCGTGTACTTACTTTCATTTATCAAAAGTGTTTATAGAAACAAAAACAATATTAGAAAAATCTCTTTATTATAATATAAGTGTACAACTACATGTGATAATCCGCGAAACAGTTCTTGCACAGTGGTATATCGCATTCTTGGCACATTGTTTTTGTTCTTGTTTGTTTTGTATTATCGGAGCACCTCTTGCAACGCCTCCTTGTTCCTCCTTTGTACGGCAAATGCAAGGACACGTTCTTCAGGGTCTGCCTCTTTTTCGATAGGCGTCCTTTCTTCGACGATCGTCTAACAGAAGTTGTTCTAATGCCTTCTTATACCAATTCTTCAGCTAAATCAACGAGGAAGCTTTTGAATGGAATTTTCTTTTTCTTCAACTGGCAGTATATTATCCAAGAATTTACAGCGGCCATCATCATGAGCCTATAAAATATCTTTTTCCACCATTTTGTGGATTTACGATCTAATTCATAAAGACCTGACATCTGATCAGCTAAATTAACACCTCTCATGATTTCTCTGTAAAATGCAATCATAACTGGACATTGAACTGCAACTTTATTCCCGTCTTTTTGAGTCTTATTTACTATAGTTAGATCATTTGAGTGACAGTTACTCAAAACACATACATACATCCTTTGTATCTCGCCAGTTGACATACATCAATCAATCGGACGTACATTTGAACACGCATTGACTTTTTTCTAATTTTGTGTCGATCTTCGGTAAATTTCGTCGATTTGTCATACAAGTGCCAAGTGAGGGATATTTTATAGTTTGCAATAAGTTAACTGTCGGGAAAAAGCGATCGAAACAAAGAGTTACATCATCTTGCTGGATTGTAGAAGCGAGCGACTTCACCACTCTCTCTCCTAATGTACCAATTTTTTGCTCAATTTCTCGTCTAGCATAGATGTTGAAATCATATGTGTAGCCTGATTGTGCATCGCATCGCAGCCACATTTTTATGCCACGTTTCATCGGTTTCATCGGCATGTACTGTTTCAGAGACGATCGTCCCTTGAATTTTGTCATGCTTTCGTCAATACTCTAAAAGCTGCTGTCTTCTCTGTACTTTTGGAATGTTGATTTCAGACATTCCACAACATCCTGAATGTAATAAGTCTTTTCGCAATTATTAGGTTTTTTAGGAGGAGCGAAATATAATTTTGAACTTATAAGTTTGAATCTGTCACGAGAAATAGCAGATTGTATTGACTGATTTCCCAGTGAGGGACTTTCAGACCAATAGTCACTAATACAGGGTACACGATTATATGACATGATAAATGTACAACCTAGGAGTATCTGAATTTCTCCAAAATGTGTTTCTTCAATCCGGGCACGTTTAGATACTGCATCTGTGTATATTCTCATACGCTCGTTTGTACAATGCGCAATATGTATAAAAAGAGATCGAGGAACAAGTTTCATAAAAATTTGAAGAGGTGAGAAATCTGCTTTTATATCAGGCGAAATAGTGCAAGTACGGTCATGAGAAATACTTTTTAGAGGTTCGAAGGAATCGTCAGGATCAGCTCAAAGAATAAAGGTATTTGAACCCCCATTTTCGTCCTGTTCCTCACAATCTGTTTCATTTCCTCTTTCCTGTTCATCGTTCAAATTCGGAGGATTCGTGACTTTCTTCCTAACTTCCGGTGATTCGTCTTCAGAAGTATCCTCAACGTCGCTATCTAGTTTATATTCATCACTGCTACTGGCAAAAAATTCTGGTTCTGAGTCTGAATCAACTTCGGACAAATCTTCTGCAAGCCTTTGAATCTCTTTTTGTGAGAGTTTTCCTCGCGTCATTTCTTCACAACCTTACCTGAAATAGGACGCACGGTAAATATATGTACCACTTCAGAAGACTACTGGTACACATGGGTACCGATGCCGGTACCTGTGCAGGTTTTTATAAAAATGATAATAAATTGATATGCACTTACCAACGTATTGATCAGCAATTTGTATTTTGTCGAAACTATTATTATCTCGCCAAAGTAGCGCTAACATTCACGGCAAGGGTTAAAAATATAGAAGTGCACTGCGAACAGTCTCAGCTATCATTCGAAACTAAAGACAAAACACGGGCTTTCAGGTTATGTAGAACGTTTACATGAATTAAGTCTTTTTCAAAGCACTGATGGTACATATGGTACATATCAAAAAATAAAATTATTTGATTACAGAAATTCGTTAAAACACTCAAAAACTAATAAGTAATACTGTTTACTTTTTGATAATGTAACAACAAAAAAGTCATCTTAATGTAAGAGATGTTCAAAATGATCGCCGAGACCTTCTTGGCAACATCTTTATCTGAAATAAAAATGTCTTCTAACGTTACTCAACATCTCAGGCGTGACCGATCTAATCGCAAGCGTTATTCGTCTTCTTAAGTCACGTAGGTCGAGAAGTTTAGTTTTGTATACAATACTTTTGACATATCTCTATAAGAAAAAGTCTAATGATGTCAGATCAGGGGATCGTGCTGGCCATTCTTCCATCGATCCTCGCCTCTTTATGCACCTATTTGGAAATACTCGATTGAGGTACTACGGACGTTGATTTGGTAATGGGGCAGTGCTCCATCTTGGTGAAACCATATCATATTCGCTGAAACTTGTGGGTTTCCTGGATCAGGATATAAGTTCGTTAAAGTTGGCACAACATTATTTTGGAGCAGTGCTAAATAATTAGTCTTACGCCGATCGTCAATTTTGTATATTAAACTACAGATTTGCATGAAATACGATTTTAAATTTTTTGAAATTTTTATTTCTCAAGTAAATATTTGTCTCGTAAAAAAGTGGTAAAAAAATATCCAAAAAACCGTGCAAACTTATAGGTATGATAACCCTTCTCAAAACTCCCAATGGAGAGAATAAAAGTATGGAAGCGAGAGCAGTGAGAGCACGGGTTGCTAGATTATACTCAATAATTAAACAATTATGCAACGTTTTAGTCGTCTCCCGGGAAAGCGAACAGAAAATTGCCTTGGGCTGCGCAATAACGTGCCCTTATTCCCTTATGATATTAATAACGGTGCGAAACTTGGTGAAAAAGCGTTGCCCTCGGATCTGTAATGATGCGAAAAGGCACAAAAAGGACCGTTAAGAAATACAAAAAGAAGTACAGAAGATTATTTTACTGAGCATCAAGGACGAGAGGTCATCACGATGAATTTAAATTGGAGAATTAAATTTAAAAAAAATATGTTACAGATTAAATCAAACGAGATATATATTGTTATGAAAGCAATATGCATACAATAAAAATAATAAACTGTTATGCTTTTTAATAGAACACTAATAATTACAATTACAGTTCATCAAATTTCTAGAGGCTTTCGACGGCTAGACAAAGAAAGCACTACTGACAGGCATCCCGACGGATTTACGCAATGAAAGTACACTCTGCGCATCAAGTATTTCACTATTTCATTCAGACGTAAATGTCAGATGTAAATTTCGCTAAAACATTTCTTTTATTTTCGTTTGTGTTTTTTGCTCATTACAGTTCAATAGAACCTAAGTTTAATAGCAAATTAAGAGGCCGCGTGATTAACAGTCAATCTCGCGAAATAATAGCCAATGTTATAGAGTTTATGAGAAGAGAAGGAAACTTTAATTCACCTTCAATACCATTTAAAAATGTAAATGATCGTGTTGCTGCAGCCACAGGAGTATCTAAAAACACTGTCGTCCGCATTTCTGGAGAGAGAAAAAGAATCGATAACCGTGAGATATCGGAATTTTCATCACCAAGAAAAACCATTAAAAAACCAAAAACAGTTAATGATATAGATGAAGCTGCACAAGAATCAAATTTTATTTTTTTATTATTAGATAGCTATTTTTGTTTCTGAGTTGTGTTCATTTACAGGCTCAATTTTTTTCCGTTTCTCCTTTTTGATTTTATATGGGGTTTCAAGTTGTTTTTGACTTATTTCGACGTAAATCACAACAACACACTTTTTTAATAAAGCAAACAAGTGTTAAGAGGTATATGTACGTGTAAACTACAATTACAAAAAATTGATATGAAACCCATGAAACCACCAACAAAAATGTAAAGCTAGCTTCCGTACTAGAACATGGTGTCATTCGTCGAGATAATTTATCGTTTTGTTTAATAGATCAAGAAATGTAAATATTCCCCTGTTATTTTTTATAAAATTACAAGAGAAATAAATTTTTTTCTAAAAAATTTTCGAAAATTTTAGTAATGTTTCAGAAACAACCGTTATTAATAATAGGTACCATTTTCCTTAATAAGGTAGAAATAAAATATAAACTATTTCCACGATTTACAAAGGCCTACAAAAAAATTATAGGTATTTTCCGCTATCCTATAAAATTTATATTTTCTGACTCAATTTCAAAAGGTTGAAGGAATTCCAAAACACCTTTTATGGCATAATAATTATTTTCAATTCTACATACTATCTTTAGCTGCTTTTAAAAACGTTCTAAGAAAGTCCAATCAGACCAATTTAATCCCTAAACTATTCCACACTTTTAAAATTTAATTACCTAAAAATATTAAAAACTATTTAAAATAACTTGTTTAGCAGACTGTACAATAGCTATCTTAGTCACACGTAGCGCGTCCTCTGTCTGGGCGTCGAACACCTCTAGAAATTTGATGAACTGTAGTATTGAAAGTGAATAATAAAAATGTCTCCCAGTATGATAAAAAATGTATGTTAGTCTAAAATGTCAAGTCTGAACAAATTCTGAAGGATGGATTTAGTAACTTTATATTGATTGGTGAATAGATATAACATTTGAAATAATACTGTTACGCTGGTTTTTGTTATCACAATTTATTTGAACTCAACTATTACAATAACTATAATTCAACTTTGACAATAACTTTAAAACTGATAACATTCACGTATAACGTCTATCATAAAACTAAACTCTGACTTATATAGCTTCCTTGACCTTCTCGAATCTTCTTGACCTGTCATCTAGAATGTTCTTGACGGGTAATGACATTTCTGGCCATTTCTGGAATATTCTTTTATAGTTTAGGAGCCCACTGCAAAATGTTGGGTCGATCACTAGTATGGCTAAATTTTCATGAAAACGTCGGCTAATATATTGTACAATAGTAATCCGTCGGCAGCCGTCCCAATATCGTTTGCGTTTTACGTTATAAAAAATTATTAACAATTGAAAATTTGTGCCACCCTCCACCCATCGCTTTTTTGCCAAATTTTCTACTTAATCGATAGATAGTAGTTAAATGTAATTTTCTATACCCCGCTGCCGACCATCATCCTTTGCGTTAAGGGTGGCTGATGGGGCCGAAAAGTACTATATCGATGTTGCTTTTATACACTCATCGCTTTTATAGTCAAACAAAATACCGTTGGAAAAGTCGCAAAATTTCCAACAAGAAAATACCCGGCTGCCACGCGAAAGCGTTTGCATAACTTAGGCTGCCGCGATTTTGTGCGCGCGCAAGATTCGATCACGTATGAAATCAGCGCTTTAGATAAATTACGTGTTAAAATCAAAATGTCATAATTTTGCACTTGCGTCATTGTTTTACCGGAACAGCGATATTGTGTTTTTGTTTTTTTTTTTAATAATTCAACGCATTTACACCCAAAACATAAATTTTGTTAAGAAATGTTACGGGGGGGGAGGGAGGGTAAAAAAATCCTCAAAAATACCTCACGTAATTAATGGACGCCCCCTAACGATGGCCAGAGGCCCTATCCTCGGCTATCGTTTTCTAAAAAACGTATACGCTTTAGCAACAAGCGAGATATTTGCTATTCTCGACATTCATTTTAAAAGCGTGTACGTTTCTAAAACGGGTATTTTGTAGCCAGCGGATTTTTCACACGTTTTTGATAAAACGTGCATGTTTTCAAGGATTTAGCTAATGTCACTTTTAGGATGAATAATAATATTGATCGATTTTAACTAATTCTGGGTAAACTATTTTTTATTAATATCTATGGAAGTATCTAATTTCTTACAAATATGGTTTGTAGTACTAAAAAAGTCTAATAACTGAGAATTTCTTTAAATTTTTATTAACTATTTAATTAGAAAACTTGGAAGATAACAATCCTTAAAGATTCAGACATGCAGAGGCAGAATTCCTTTTTTGGATTAAAGGAATATTTTTTTATATCTTACCGTGCAAGAATTTAATTATTAATTCATGTCTGTTTTATTTACAGAAATTAATTTGCTTGCAGTTTCTTGCAAGTGGTAGTTCTAAGCTTTTCTGTATCACACGTTGTGATCAGAAATTTTAAAAATTTGGGCACAAAATAATAAAAAACTAAATGAGATAAGTCAAGTTATTATTTAAATTAATTTTGTACTTTAAAAACTAGGTTTTTTATGACGTACGATTTTCCTAGAATTTTAGGTTGTATTAACTGCACCCGTATAACTATTTTTCCGCAAAAAAAAAACGATTCAGGTTTTCCTGAACATTTATTTATTATGTGATTAGAAAAAAATCATAATTCGATAAATTTACAAATGGTTTGTTGTAATTAAATTACATACGCTGCATATGCTACATGAATATCTACATCGGATGCATCTGAAATGTTGTGAATTTTTGTCACAAGATAGTGGATTAAATTTAAACGTAGATGTAATAAACAAACGCTCTAGACCTTATTGGTCACGTGACAAAATGACAATGATAAGTTAGAAGTTTATATTTTTTAAATTTGTCTTTTGAGACTAAAAATCAACCTAAATTTGAAATCTAAACAAAAATTTAACATACTAATCACTTTTATATTAACGCTATAATAAAAAAATGATAAATTAATCTTGTCTTCACATAACACCTACTTTCTGGCATGGAACGGACATCTCATTCACATTCATTTCAAATCGAGATGTAAAAAAATGTAATCTGGACAGCTACATCTGGGATAAAGAAACGCAGATGTAGATGTAGTAGATGTTTCCGATGTGGATAAACAAACGCTCGAGATGTTAAAAATGTATCGGATGTGGATATTCAAACCAGGCAATAATCCTAATTTTTTTATGGCCTGCACATTACTTGAATTCAACAATAGAGGCAGTTTACGGTAAAGCCAGACATATTATTTGCTTGTTAAAAACGTACACGTTTTAAAAAACAAATGCTCATCGAACGCCAGTCAGGGATATAGATTTCAAAAACTACTCGCTTCTCAACCACACACTTTCGAAAACGGTTCGTTTTTTAGGGATTGTCGAGGATAGTCGCCCTGGTTTTTTGTATGCAAAAATCACGGTAACTTCTTGAAATGCAGCGACGAAACTTTAAAACAACAGTGTACTAGAATTTCGCAAAGAAAAAAAATTTAAATACGGAAATTTGTTGTTGCTATACCAATATGACGCCGAATATCATTCGAAATGTTTAAAGAAAATAACAACTTTGAACCCAAAATATTGGGATGAATTTAAACTTGAAAATATTAATTTGCAAACAATTGTACGTATTGACTTTTTATGTGATTATAAATCTATCTACTGCATTAAATGCAGATTAAATGAAACAAATAAAAATTAAGTAGTTGTGGAATTGCCCGTAAGAAAATAATTGTATTTCGAAAGAAATGATTATTTATCAACGCGAAGGAAATTATCGAGCAATATGACAGCGGTGTCCATTTCGATATCAATTACTCAGAAAGCGATTATTCTGAGGAATTTAGTGTATATTCTTAAACTTATTTTTTCACATTTTGTTAACTTTAACGATGTATAATTGTATAAATTGTAGAAAACAAAACAAAATTAAGACTTCTCTATTTATTTACCTCTCTTGAACATTAATTACTTTCTCTGCTTTAGATATATAGGGACGTTTTAAGCATATCTAAAAATAAAAACAATAAAAAAACAACACATAAACTATATATTTATAAAAACAACAGAATAACAAATATTCAAAGAATACATGAAAGCGAGACGCTCTAGCTTTAATCGTAAACTCGCGTGTTCCAATCAGAGACAATAACAGATGTCAAATAAACGTCAGCTGTGCGCACACTCCCAAACTCCTTATCTAATGCGCGGATTTCATACGTGATCGAATCTTGCGCGCGCACAAAATCGCGGCAGCCTAAGTTATGCAAACGCTTTCGCGCGGCAGCCGGGTATTTTCTTGTTGGAAATTTTGCGACTTTTCCAAAGGTATTTAGTTTGACTATAAAAGCGATGAGTGTATAAAAGCAACATCGATATACTACTTTTCGGCCCCATCAGCCACCCTTAACGCAAAGGATGATGGTCGGCAGCCGGGTATAGAAAATTATATTTAACTACTATCTATAGATTAAGTAGAAAATTTGGCGAAAAAGCGATGGGTGGAGGGTGGCACATATTTTCAATTGTTAATAATTTTTTATAACGTAAAACGCAAACGATATTGGGGCGGCTGCCGACGGATTACTATTGTACAATATATTACCCGACGTTTTCATGAAAATTTAGCCATACTAGTGATCGACCCAACATTTTGCAGTGGGCTCCTTGCTTATGACAATCGCAGCCACATACTTTGATTACTATACGAGGCAAGAGAGAGGTCCGACACGCCCAACATAGGGCGCGGCCATTTTGAACCCTGTGACACAGTTTACAGCTAAAGAATCAGATCGCTCACTCTGCGTCGGCACTTTTGATCTCAATGTTTTAGTTTATACACTGTGCAACTCAGATAATACAATATATGACAACCGCCTATAATAAAACAGCAGTCTTCTGCGTATCCTGTGTAATAGAATGATTGGAATATTACGTAAAAAGGGGCTGTAACAGTAGAAAAAAGTAAGATAAACGTGTCTCAACCGCGCTTACCTTCTGTGTTGCATCATATTGTTCGTCGGATGAAGTAGGTGGTAGTATTAGTCCAGTAGCCAAGACCGGGCCCGGTTACACAGTTTATATAATAACGTTTATTATACAGGATTTTATAATAGCGGATTTAACGGCACATACATACCACAAAGCTGTAATTGCTGTAGTTCTTCTTCTCGTCCAATGGCGCTTCACTTGTCTTACAGTCAGACGAAGCGCATGTGTGAGCTAAAGTTTTAAGTAAGCGATTTGAGACAAAGCGCGAATATTTAAATAATAAAATAGGAATTAATTCATTATGGAACATTTCCTGCCCCGAAAAAATGTAAATAATACATTTTTAAACTGATTAGACAATTGCCCCCAAAAAAACTAAATATTAAAACAAAAAAAAAGAAAGTTCAAATAATAGAATTAAACCAAAAACATTATAAAATACTACAGGTAGCATATAAAAAAAAAATTAATTATTAGGTAGTGGACACAGTTTTATCAATGGCCGTTTTAAAACACAATTTTGTGTTTTTACCGCAGCTACTCTAGCTATGTTATCATTACCAAAATGCAGTTGAGTAACACGGCCTAACAACCATTTATTAGGAGGTAAATTATCGGTTTTAACCAAAACTAAAGTACCAAGTTTGGGGGTGTTAGCAGGTTCTAACCATTTGGATCGCTGGGTATGCAAATATTCTTTATGCCAGCGACGCCAAATATCTTGATGGATGCGCTGTAACAATTGCCACCTAGAAAGGCGATTTAGGGGGACGTGTTCGAAACTGGGAACGGGAAATGCGGTTAAAGGTTCCATGGTCAAGAAATGACCGGGCGTTAAGGCGTTGATATCGTCGACATCATTAGATATGGGAACTAGTGATCTAGAATTTAATATGGATTCTATAAGTGTCAGAACTATATAGAATTCCTCATATGTGAGAATTTGATCACCTACGATGCGGCGAAAGTGAGTTTTAACACTTTTAACGCCAGCTTCGGCTAGACCATTAAAGTGAGGAGCTCCGGCGGGGCTAGGAAACCATTGAATAGTTTCACTTGCGCTGACCTGTTCCATAAGAGAAAGCAATTCGCGTTTTGCACCCATAAAATTTGTGCCACAATCACTGTACATCTGTGAGACTTTTGCACGCCTTGCAATAAATCTTTGTAGAGCGGCTAAAAATGTTGGTGTAGATAAAGCACTGGCAAGTTCCAAATGTACAGCTTTGGTAGCCAAGCAGACAAAAATACAGGGGTAAGCTTTGCAACTTTTTACTCCTCTGTGACGACTAATAGTTATATTAAATGGGCCTGCGAAATCAACAGCGGAGCGACTGAAAGGTTTTACCTCAGACCCTCGAGACAGCGGCAAATTTCCCATTGGGGGTTGATAAGAGGTAGGAGATGTTTTCCAACAGCGTAAACATTTCGAAATCACTGAGTTAATGGCTCGTTTTGAGGATAGAACCCAAAACTGTTGAGCTAGTAAGAAGTGAGTACTTCTAAAGCTAGCATGAAAATACTTTTCATGAATGTGGCGAATGACGAGTGTAGTTAATAGACTTTGTCTAGGTAATAATATGGGATGCTTAGATGAATAAGATATAGATGCGTTATGTAGTCGACCTCCCACTCTAAGAATATTGTTATCATCTAAAAAAACATTCAACTTACGTAGAGGTTTAGAAAAACGTTTGGACTCAATTTCTTCCTGAAAGTGAGTATATTGAGTAGTTTTAACCAAAACAAGAAGGGCAGAATACAATTCGTCGGTGGAAAATATGCCATAATGTTTAAAAAGCGGGTGTTGACAATTGTAGATAAAGCGCAAGATGAAACTTAAAATATTTTGAATAGTAGTCAAAGAAGAATAATTTTCAAGCACAGAAATTACAAAACTCTCATTGTTATGATTGAGCAATGTTGAAAATAATATCATTTTACGTTGTTCTTCTTCTTTGGGAAGCGTAACCTCATTAGCAGAAGATGGGAAGGTAGGCCAAGAACTTTCATCTTCGTAAAGAAATTCAGGACCGGTTAACCAATATTTATACACGGAAAAAAATGTGACTAGAAAATTTTACTACAATGTTGTAGTAGTAAACTTGTAGAAAAATACTTAACAATTTGTAGAAAATTTTATTACAATTTATAGTTAAAAACTATTAATTATTGTAGCAATTGAATTGTCGAATAAAATGATACAACAATAGGAAAGAAGTCCACAATGTTTAGTATATTTTACTATTGTTTGTAGAAGTAGAAATTTATTACAATTATCGTAATTACTACTACTAACTTCTGTAAAAATTTGTACAAATATTAATAATTATCTCTACAAAAAATAGTAATACTTTACATCCCTTCTTAAGAAAAAAATTCAATTTTGTTCAAAAATATTCTATAATATTGTAGAAATTCTAAGTCATGTGAACAAAACAGAATTCTGCTATTGGCCAACGTTTTCTGACGTCGATCATAAACGGCCAGACAGCAGCAGCCGTTCGCCATGTTCACATAACAAAGCATGGTACATATACGAGTACCTATAACACATTATTATATTATAAGCACCGATGCGTTTGAGAAAATTTTAATAATAAATTATATTGGTGGTAAGCACATTTATTATTGTTTCTGAATAATTTACCTTTAGATAACTAATTTAAATAACCTTAGTAGATTATTTTAAAAAAATAGTTGTGGCCAACGATCGAATGTTGTGCCCAACGATCGAATTTTGTGCCAAGTTCAATGATGTTTTTTGTCTTAATTGTGACATGCTTTGGTAGCCAAGCAGACAAAAATACAGGGGTAAGCTTTGCAACTTTTTACTCCTCTGTGACGACTAATAGTTATATTAAATGGGCCTGCGAAATCAACAGCGGAGCGACTGAAAGGTTTTACCTCAGACCCTCGAGACAGCGGCAAATTTCCCATTGGGGGTTGATAAGAGGTAGGAGATGTTTTCCAACAGCGTAAACATTTCGAAATCACTGAGTTAATGGCTCGTTTTGAGGATAGAACCCAAAACTGTTGAGCTAGTAAGAAGTGAGTACTTCTAAAGCTAGCATGAAAATACTTTTCATGAATGTGGCGAATGACGAGTGTAGTTAATAGACTTTGTCTAGGTAATAATATGGGATGCTTAGATGAATAAGATATAGATGCGTTATGCAGTCGACCTCCCACTCTAAGAATATTGTTATCATCTAAAAAAACATTCAACTTACGTAGAGGTTTAGAAAAACGTTTGGACTCAATTTCTTCCTGAAAGTGAGTATATTGAGTAGTTTTAACCAAAACAAGAAGGGCAGAATACAATTCGTCGGTGGAAAATATGCCATAATGTTTAAAAAGCGGGTGTTGACAATTGTAGATAAAGCGCAAGATGAAACTTAAAATATTTTGAATAGTAGTCAAAGAAGAATAATTTTCAAGCACAGAAATTACAAAACTCTCATTGTTATGATTGAGCAATGTTGAAAATAATATCATTTTACGTTGTTCTTCTTCTTTGGGAAGCGTAACCTCATTAGCAGAAGATGGGAAGGTAGGCCAAGAACTTTCATCTTCGTAAAGAAATTCAGGACCGGTTAACCAATATTTATACACGGAAAAAAATGTGACTAGAAAATTTTACTACAATGTTGTAGTAGTAAACTTGTAGAAAAATACTTAACAATTTGTAGAAAATTTTATTACAATTTATAGTTAAAAACTATTAATTATTGTAGCAATTGAATTGTCGAATAAAATGATACAACAATAGGAAAGAAGTCCACAATGTTTAGTATATTTTACTATTGTTTGTAGAAGTAGAAATTTATTACAATTATCGTAATTACTACTACTAACTTCTGTAAAAATTTGTACAAATATTAATAATTATCTCTACAAAAAATAGTAATACTTTACATCCCTTCTTAAGAAAAAAATTCAATTTTGTTCAAAAATATTCTATAATATTGTAGAAATTCTAAGTCATGTGAACAAAACAGAATTCTGCTATTGGCCAACGTTTTCTGACGTCGATCATAAACGGCCAGACAGCAGTAGCCGTTCGCCATGTTCACATAACAAAGCATGGTACATATACGAGTACCTATAACACATTATTATATTATAAGCACCGATGCGTTTGAGAAAATTTTAATAATAAATTATATTGGTGGTAAGCACATTTATTATTGTTTCTGAATAATTTACCTTTAGATAACTAATTTAAATAACCTTAGTAGATTATTTTAAAAAAATAGTTGTGGCCAACGATCGAATGTTGTGCCCAACGATCGAATTTTGTGCCAAGTTCAATGATGTTTTTTGTCTTAATTGTGACATGCCTACTTTCTCATTTTTGTTAGTTATCAGACTTAGTCATTTAATTTCCAAATCAGTGTAAAGGTGATGAATATCCCCGTTTTAAGGGTATGAACAGTTCAATTGGTATTAAATTTATTTCATATTTTTCAGGTGCAGAAAAGCCAACTGAGACTGTTATTTATTACATAATGTTATTAAGAATTTGTCTTCTTTTATATTAAAACAATAAATCGAATATTTTATTAAGGAACATTTTTTTCTAGGTTATAATTATAATAATTATGGAATACTACTACAAATTTTATTAAAAATTACTACAATTTGTATGAATTTTTACTATTTATTGTTTAAAATTTTCGTATTTATTTCCATAAAACACAATACATTTTTAATATAAATTCATACAATGAATAGCAAAAATTATAACAATTTGTAGAACAATTCTTATGATGCATTTGGATATTTTTACTGAATATTGTAGATAATAACTCTACAATACATTCTCCACAAATATTTGGAAATTTTTACTACAAATTGTCCCTGTCCCTATATGTAATATTTATTGTAGAGAAAAAATCTACAATTGTAGAAATTTGTTCTACAATTTTTTTTCCTTGTAGGTTAAGAAGTGGGAAGGAAGAGCCCCTCGCGAGGCTATATCTGCGGGGTTAATAGCAGTATTCACATACAACCAATTATCAGGAGAGATATTTTCTTGAATGAAAGATACCCTGTGGGCGACATAAGTTTTCCAGCGATTGGGACATCCTTTTATCCAATGCAGTACGATTTGAGAATCGCACCACGCACGAATTTTTATAAAGCTAATTTGGTTACAAAAATTCGTTTTAACATAAAGAATTAATTTAGTCAGCAGAACGGCTCCACAAAGCTCTAAGCGAGGGATAGTAAGTTTCTTGGTAGGTGCGACTTTAGATTTGGAGCAAATAAATGATACTTGAACGGCATCTCTTTCGTCTTTAATTTGATCAAGTTCAAATTCATCTGAGGAATTGTTTGAAAAATCACAAAATTTTCTAAAATGTCCCATTTTGTTGCAACGACCACAAAACCGATTAGTGGCTGGGCACTTGCCTAGTTGGTGTTCAGTACCATAATTTAGGCCAAATTGCATCTGATGTTTTAATTTTACCTCTACCAAATTCATTCATTCTGAATTATTCACGATGATAATTTGAATCCTGAAACCAACTCTGTCGCCAGTTTTCATTTCCTTTTTAGGACTGTCACTCAAGTACATTTTATTGGTTTGTTTTTAGAATACGACCACAGCTTATACAATACAGCTCCACAACTCCGTGTCGGCGTCTTTGATCTGGCGGTCGAGAACCAAGCAAGACGGAATGGTGCTATCTCTGTTAGATTCGAGGGAAAAGTCGGGCCCGGATTAAACAATTTTTTTATTATTGAAAAATTGAAAACCTTGGCGTAATAAGGTTGGTTACATGCCATATTAAGTAAGTTTTGGGAAATTAAATTTTTAATTTGTTTTAAATCTGTCAAATATAATTAGAAACATTATTTAAATATAAATATTACGAAAAATAGCACATCTTTCGGATTAGAGGTAAAATAATTTGTATGTGGCTAGTAAAATCCTGGTTAACAAATGTTTTGAGCTAAAACAGTCACTTCACGACAAATTGTGGTTTGGATCCTTTTTACACCAAGGGCTTCAATTGTTAAAGAATTGTGTCACGCTCGTGGATGCAAATCAAGTGGTACCCCGTGTCTCTGGCAAGTGTTACTCTTCGCGCAGAGGGTTTATACCTAGATAAACAAATGCTTCGACTGAGGTCTGGGAACTCTATGGTATTTTGGAATTATACAGAATTTGTTCTTTTATTTTAACAATATTGGTTATATTTAGATGTATTCCTATTAATTGAAATACAGATTTGTAGAAGTAATACTTTGACAGTTTTTATTAATATAATATATTCAATTTTTATCTGACCATACCGAAGTAGGGAATTTTAAAACTTTATAGTAATGTGAAATTTGAATTACAATATTACACGATATTACATAATTAGTACTTATTTTAGGTAGGTACTAAATTTGTACTTGGAGAAAGTAATATCGATTTTTACAAGAAAACTTAAAAAGTAAATTAATTTAGTTCCTATTTCTGATGTAAAACTTAAGTTTTGGTTTAAACCAAGAAAACAAATAAATTATAGATTCGATCCCGGGCTTTTCGCGTGGAAGGCAGATGCTCTGTCTTCATCTTCACCGAAACTTTCAGGACTTTAGTTTTAATACTCGTAATTAAATTAGTATCATGTAGTTTAATTAAAATTTATTTTTTTTTGTGGACACAATAAAAACAAAAATGCTATTATTTATCGAGTCTACACAAAAATTTTAATGTATATTTAATATCAATAACTAAAATATATATTGACAATTAGTTTAACAGAATTGTCACTTATTTAAAAAATTTTAAATAATAGGAGTTGGGTGACCAAAATATGAACTGTGATTTGTAGATTTAATTTTGTTAAAGTGTTCTCACTACTTAAAATGGATATGAAATATATTCGTAGTTGAACGCAATAACATACTTTTTCGTTTTGTAGTATGTGCGTAGATTGGTTAATATCCATGCACAGATTACAAAACGAAAAAGTATGTTATTGTCTTCAATTGAACGAATATATTTCATATCCATTATAGGTAGTGAAAACACTGCAAAAAAAAATAAATTCGCCAATCACCGTTCATATTTTAATCAACCGACTGCTATTATTTTTAAAATTTTAAATAAATGGCAATTCTGTCAAACTAATTGTCAGTATATTTTTTAGTTATTGAGATTAAACATACAATAAAATAAGTTATTCTTTTGGAAAACGTGAGCATGGATGACTAAAGGGTATTGGGTTAATTAATTCTAAAAGTGTGGTACAAATGTTATTTTTTGTAGCCAATTCTTCAAAATTATTTTGAAATATCTTTTCAATATTGAATATTAGTTCTACAAATTCATCATTTGACAGTTACAGATTTCCAAATGTATCTGGATTGGCGTTATCATATGCCTTTAAAAAGCAATAAAAAGAAAAATCATCTAATTCGACGTGATCTTTGTTATATTTAAGACAGGTAACGCAGAGGAGTGGATCCGCAAGGCTTTTATTAAAAGGTAACCACATACATACCTGATAAAATTTTTCTGTATCAATTCGTCTTTACAATAATTTAGGGTGTTAATAATTTTATCATAAAATAAAATACAAGGTGTTCCATTTAAAAAACGTACATTTTAATTTGCCAGGCAAAAACGTGACACCCTTTATATCCAAAGATATTTTTAAAATATGTAGATATTTTTCAAATCCATATAACTTTTATTTAAAACTTTCTTGCGTGTCTACAACAAAATAATGAACAATAACGCACTAATGGGATACCCTGTATAAATTATATTTTTAACAATGAAAATTTCTTATAATGTGGTACTTATCGGTTTGGGTTCTTGGGAAAACTAAAGAATGTTTTCTTGCAGGTATAACCCTTATTAAAACAGCTTTTGACTGCACAAACAGAATGATGTCTTTTTTTTCACACATTCTACTCACAGCTAAAGAGTCACCAAAATAATAACAGTACCTTTGACTTAAACAAAATCAACGAAATTATAGGCTCCACGAAATTATACAATCAACGAAATTATACGCACGACTCAACACCTTACCTAAGTACGCTTCTGAACGCCAAAACCGTCTTTTCCTTCGAAGGCGGAGCTTAAGCGATGCGCGACGAAATCGACGCAAACCGTTGCCGCCAAGAGAGTGTTTTAGCTGTATTGTATAAGCTGTGATACGACGCTTGAACCGCTTCAACTAATGCTGATTCACCATCAATTTGCATTTGTGTAAACAAACTAGTTTCCATGGACTGACAAACCTGAATAGTTTCTTCAAATTTCAATTCACTATTTTATAGTAATATCGACTGTATACCTTGATTTCGGATGCCAATTACAATTCTGTCTCTGATTAAAATGTCTTTTTTTCAGAGCTGTTAGGAATTCGTCAATGGTTTCACCCACTTTTTGGTTTCTTTTAAGAAATTTATAATGTTCATACACGAAATTTTTGATTAGATTACAATGTTTCTCGAACTTACTTAAAATAACACTCAATTTTGTCAACTCATCAACGTTTGAATATTCAAAATTATTGTAAATAGTTAAATCTTCATCTCCAAAACGTTAAGGAGTACAACAATCTTTACTTCATCTGACTTTTTGTCTTTTCCACTTGCTAACAAGTATAACTGAAATTTTTGTTTTTAAAGCCTCTAACTTGCAGCTACATATTTGTAATTGGGGACAGAAGGCAACGCATAGGTATAATATGAAGACAACACTTGTCGACAATTAACAAATACATGACAGTCATCAAGTGTGTGGGTGGTACCTAAGAAACTTGATACTACGGAAAACCAAAATACAGATTCGTTATCGATTACCGAAAGTTAAACAAGGTAACTGAAGCTAACAAATATCCACTTTCGATAATTTCTAATTTATTAGATAAATTTTAGGGAAATGTCAAAGCACTCGATTTGGCGTTTGGGTTTCACCAGATAGAGATTGACCCGAAGAATATAGAAAAAACTGCATTTTTATTTTTTATTTTAAGTTCGGAAGTATGCCATTCGGTCTGAAAAATGCGACATCCACGTTTCAACGTGTGGTGACAATACTTTAATAGGTATTCAAAATTAGAGATACTTCGTCTATATGTAAGATATCTTCATTTATTCACCAACAATTCACGAACACATCAGTAAACTCACTGAGTATTTAAAGTATTTAAGGGACTTCGACAAGAAAATCTAAAAATTCAACCCGAAAAGTGTTAGTTTCTACGAAAATAAGTACCTTATAGTCTGGTTCACAAGTGCCATTTCCCTCGAAACCTGTCCTCCAGTACCGAAAATTATTGTTTTGAGCTCATTTGATTTGGAATGGCATCTAGAACATTCTATCAAAATTCCAAGAGGGGCTGAAAAAAAATGCAAAAGTTATAAACAATAAAGTAAAATAAAAAATAAGGGTTTAGTTTTTTTGAAATATTTCAAAAACTATTTGAGATAATCGAAATTTGAAAAAAGATCCTTAAAGAGCAGGAAATGTCCTAAAAAAAAGTCCTACCCTCCGGAACTGTACCAACAACCCTTATAATTTTAATTAAGCGGCAAAAAAAAAACGGTAAAAAACGCGTGGTTCGGTTGCCGCGCGCATCGCCCCAATCTGACACATGAATTAAAAAAATTATTTTAACTGATTAAATATTAATATTAAGGAATAAAAAAATTTGGGTACTAAGTAAACATATGAGCAAACAATAATCCGTAAACAAAAAATTTTTATCACTATTTTTTTATTAATTATGCTTTTGGTAATTAGTTAATTTTCACCATTTTAATGTTAACATAAAAACGCTGATTATTTCAAAACAAGAAATCTAGAATTTTTTTTGATTTTTTTGAGCTATTGCTAAAAGGGTTTAGAAGAGATTCCCGTTGGGAAAATTCAAAAATTTTGATTTTTTACTTTTTTATTAACAATCAAAGGCATTAAAAAATTATTTAGTACAATATTTTTAAAAGTTAAATAAAAATAAAAAAAATTTTTCAATAAAAAAATATAAATGGTTTTTTTTTGTAATATTTTTTAGTATTTAAAAAAAATATTGCGAAAAATTGCATTTGTTTATAACAAATTGTTATATAATATATATAACATATAATATAAATAATTTTTTAATGCCTTTGATTGTTAATAAAAAAGTGAAAAATTAAAATTTTTGAATTTTTCCAACGGGGATCTCTTCTAAACCCTTTTAACAATAGCTCAAAAAGAACAAAAAAAAAATTTAGATTTCTTGTTTTGAAATAATCAGAGTTTTTATGTTAACATTAAAATGGTGAAAATTAACTAATTAACAGAAGCATAATTAATAAAAAAAAATAGTGATAAAATTTTTTTGTTTACGGATTATTGTTTATTCATGTCTACTTAGTACCCAAATTTTTTTATTCCTTAATATTAATATTTAATCAGTTAAAATAATTTTTTTAGTTCATGTGTCAGATTGGGGCGATGCGCGCGGCAGCCGAACCACGCGTTTTTTACCGTTATTTTCGCCGCTTAATTAAAATTATAAGGGTTGTTGGTACAGTTCCGGGAGGTAGGACTTTTTTTTAGGAAATTTCCTGCTCTTTAAGGATCTTTTTTCAAATTTTAATTGTCTCAAATAGTTTTTGAAATATTTCAAAAAAACCAAACCCTTATTTTTTATTTTGCTTTATTGTTTATAAATTTTGCATTTTTTTTCAGTCCCTCTTGGAATTTTGTTAGAATGTTCTAGATGCCATTCCGAATCGAATGAGCCCAAAATCATAATTTTCGGTGCTGGAGGACAGGTTTCGAGGGAAATGGCACTTGTGAACCAGACTATTACTACGGGCACATAATCACTGAAGAAGGTGTTAAGCCTAACCCCTCCAAAGTTGAATGTGGTAAACATTTCCCAGTACCTAAAAATACAAAGGAAATTAAATCCTTTTTAGGCCTTGCTGGATATTACTGAAGGTTTATACAAAACGTTGCAAACATTTCCAAACCACTTAATAGGTTACAATAAAAAGATGTCCCTTTTGTTTTTAATGACGAATTTAAAAATGCCTTCGAACATTTGAAACATTCTTTAATAACTTCACCAATTTTAATTTACTCAAATTTTGAAGAAAGGACCAATTGGCAAGAACCTTCCAATCGCCTATGCGTCACGGTACTTGTGCGTTACAGAAACTAAATATTCAACAATCGAGAGAAAACTTCTTGCGATTGTGTGGGCCGTAAAACATTTTCGTCCTTATTTAATCGGTAGAAAATTTAAATTAATAACCGATCATAGTTATTCTCAATCAAAGATCCAAGAAGTAGACTCGCTCGCTGGCGCTTGAAACTCGAGAAATATGATTACGAAATCATATACAAACCGGGAAAAATAAATAAAAATGCAGACGCTCTCTCAAGGATCAACATTAATCATTTTGATCAATGTTCTAAACTACAAACGAAAATTTATCATAATAATGACCCGACAAACGTAGAAACAGATAAAGACCCTCCTATCGAAGATATCGAGGAAGATCCTTCTGATGTCTCAGATATCATTGAAGATCCTCCCAATATTAAAACGAGTACCATATCAAACGAACTTTTGGAAGAAATTATAACAGAATTACAAACTTTTTTAGATTCTTATGAAACTAAATCAGTCATTCGTTATTCTAAAATTCAATTTGTAAATAATCAAATTTTGGACAAAGCTAATAAAATATAATTACATTTTTATGAAAAATAAACTACTAGAGGAAAAACCAGACTATCAATATAACAAATTTAATATTTTTAGTTGTAAAACCGTTAAAGTTCGTAAATACTAATACCAATCGATCCAGATGTAATTGTCGAACACCTTTTCCTATTTTAATATTATGTTATCTTGAAAATATATAAATAAAAGTATAAAAACTCAATTCAAAAAACATTTTTATCCCCTTCGTATTTCGACGCAGGGCCACAGCTGTAAAAAACTGGTGTGAATTTCCAATACTTCAGCTCCGCATAATTCTTATCAATTAAGAGGGATGACAAATTGTTTATTTTTGTATCTGTCGGTCCGACCCGGCCCACGGATTTAGACTTTTATTGGGGCCAATTCCCTGCTGGACAATTAGCGCTTTGCCCCTTTTCTGTTTCGATGAACTCTTCAATCTGGAAGGTTATTTATTCTTTTGGGACTGTCATCATATAAATTGATGATGAGTGAAGGCTTAGGAAATTAATAATGTTTTTTTTTTAATTTTTTGTAATTTTTTATTGACTTTCCTATAAGTGAAAATGTT
>OV651817.1:218516-395891 GCA_927349885.1 Psylliodes chrysocephalus | reverse complement strand
TATTATACAGAAAATATTGGTTTTCCAAATTTTATAGTTAAAAAATCTAATGTGTCCAACACATGACTTTCCTATCTAGTTATTATAGGCTTTTTCTGGTTATTTTGTACAACTTATTGCAGTACCTCTATAAATGTTTAGAGGATAAACTAAATATATACATTATCCACATACATTTATCTACCTCGAAACATTTTTCTATAGTTATTCATTGAAAACGAAAATACTGGAAAATTTAAATTTAGCAATTTTCCTACAATTTTTCCATTACGGTCCATTTTAGAAAAATCGTGTATAAACAAAAATTATAGAGATCGATATCGCAAACAACTTTTAGTTTAATTTAGAATTTTGCACATTTTGTCAAATTTCTCGAATACGGACCATTTCAGGAAATTTTGACATAAAGCAAAAATTATAGATAATAATATTAGAAGTAACTTTTATTTGAAGAATTTTCTTCTCCAAACATAAATAACAGATATATTCAATAAAATATAAAAACGGCCTCCCCCATAAAGTACCCCCCCCAGATGTTCCGACTTTGTCCAAAATCTAATTATTTCACGTCAGGCCGAAATAAAACTTAAGTTTAAAATTTAGTGTTTTTCTGTGTATCGGTTTATGAGTTATGGTGGATATAGACACACAGACACACACGGCAATTTTACCCTAAGCTCCTCCTAATTTACCCACCTAAGAAGATGATCAATAAATGGGGTTTAGTCCAATAAATAAAGCGTAAAAAGGTAAGTATTTGTATCAAATTTTACCTAATTATCTTTAAACGTTTAGAAAATATTTACAAAAGTGTGGTATCAGGACTTCACCTTTAGCACCCTGTATCTCGGAAAAGAAAAGTTTTCGGACCTATGTTTATATAAACTTTTACTACTATTTTAGGATGTAGATTACGCTGTTAAAATATGACCGTCTAATTTCGGGACACCCTGTATATCATCTATAACTATCAATAAATAAAAAATATTTGAGTTGTTTGGTTTAAAAATAGTATTCCTACATTCGTATATTAACAAGCCACTAAACCCCAGTAGGCGGCGATAGCCAACGAATTATACCTGAATTGTAATCGGACCCTTCAGCGTACGACACACAACATTGTCAAATTTATGTAGCGAACAAAGTTCCAAATACTTTAAGGGGAGGTTGTGAGATTCGTGCGGTGTGACGTCAGAAGGGACTGGATTGCTCTTAATATAAAAAAACATAAAGGTAATGTTCAAATTGTTTTTAGAGGCTGTTCTCGTTCTTTTTCTGGAATGTCTGGTGATTTTTTCCAAAATCAGTTATGGTTTGGTTTCATGAGGACAGGGTTCGTTTTCAAAAAGGAACAAATGAGTAAAATAAAATATGTTAATTTACTTTTTGATCGAATTTATATCTAGTAAGTTTTCCACTTTTTTTTTTCAACTTATTAGAGGTGAATATTTTTAGTGTCTATATTTTTTGCATTTTTCTAAAGTTTATCAATTTAAGTTTCTATGTATATTTATTATGTTGTTTTCTGTTAAACAAAGTGTTTCATTACATAAATTATTAAAGGTACTTTAATTACAATAGAATATTTTTGTTACTTTTTTTATGATTAAAAATTTCTAGAAATTCCTAAAATATCGAGTGTCTGTTATATTTTAACACTTTTTAAATTTATGTAATTTTTGAACTAGTTGAGATAATGAAATATAGTTTTCATCACTCTTCTTCTAATTTTTATATTTATTTTCTGTGTATTCATCTTTTTTTTGGCTTACTTCCAATTTAACCGAACATGACATTTCATATTTTTAGGTTAGGGCTTAGATTAAAGAGACCGAAGATGTAACATTGCACACTGCGCATGCTGTCTATTTTAAGCCAAAGTAACCCACCAATTGAAAATCATTGTTGCACGACGCCACCCGAATTGCTCCGATTTCCATTCAGCGATCACACCTCCACCTGAGTTTAATCACCATTGACAGCTGTTTTTTGATTTATTTGTTCGTATTTTAGCAATTTAAAGTGTTCTAGTTATTCAATTTCAAGTTCAAAATGTCACGATGTATCTTAAAAAATTGTATGTACTTATAATACAAATACTACTGTTATGAATATATTCGTATATTCTATAAAAGGTCTTCTCTTTACATAAAATGTCGTGGCATCTGTTTGATATTAAAAAATCACGATAATTTGATTTCATAATACAAAATTCGATTAAACACCTTTTAAATAAACCTAATAGTTCATTATGATGCTAATAAACATAAATTTACAAAAAGATAAAATTTTGAACATTTAATTTAAATAAAAAGTAAATAGGCATTGTTGCTAACGAAATTTTGTATTTAAAAAGTAGTTTTATAAGAATGTTTTCTAAAGGTGATTTTAAGCCCTTTTTGGTAGATAAATAAGAAGTAAAGAATCATAGTTGCTAGCTAAATTTTATTTTTATAAGGTATTTTTATAAGAATATTAGATGAAATACAGGATGACCTACTTAAAATTACAAGGTTCATCTTATTTGCGGTCAAATCGAAAGTGACATTTGAATGTTCAGTCTTAAAACAAAGTAAAACGCACCATATGATCTAGTATAAGCAAAAAAAATACTAAAGTTACGGGAGTTGGTCACATTAATAAAATGTTACATTACAAACCCCTAAACAACTCGAACAAAATTTTCGTTTACTAAAAAATCCAAAATTTAGCAATATTTATTATTTATTATACAATCGAATGCGGTTTCAAAGATAACTGGATCAAAAAATCCGAATCTCTAAATTTTTGAGCTAAACGCTCGGATAAAAGCAAACGACCGATAGGGGTTACAAAAATAATCGATTTATCGATAATTCTAATATTTTTTTATGAAAATCGATTTATCCGCTGTTTTTAATAAATTATTTTTGTTTTTTTAAGATAATGTATTAATCGATTTTAAAGGAAATACAAAAAAAGTAGATTTATTCAAAATAATCGATTTTCGTTCAATCGGTTTTTTCATTATTCGATTGAATATAATCGGTTATTTTATATAACCGATATTTTGGTTATTTTTTAAAATTATCGATTTATTGGTTAATCAGCTTTTTAATAATCGATTATTTTTGATAATCGAATAATCAATTTTAAAGGAAATATTAAAAAAAGGATTATTAGAAAATAATCGATAATTCGTTTTATTTTTTGGAAAATTGATTTATCATAGAATCGGCTTCTTAATTAATTGGTTATTTTCGATTAGGCGATTATTTTGGAATTATCGATTATTTTCAGTATTTCAAAGATAATCGAATTATCGATTTTAAAGGAAATACAATACAATAGATTGATAATAATCGATTTATCATAGAATCGGCTTCTTAATTATTTGGTTATTTTCAATTAGGCGATTATTTTGGAATTATCGATTATTTTCGGTATTTCAAAGATAATCGAATTATCGATTTTAAGGAAATACAATAAAATAGATTATTGATAATAATCGATTTATCATAGAATCGGCTTAATTAATTGGTTATTTTCGATAAGGCGATTATTTTGAAATTATCGATTATATTCGATATTTCAAAGATAATCGAATTATCGATTCTAAAGGAAATACAATAAAGTAGATTATTGATAATAATCGATCGATGAAAAATAATCAATTAATTAAAATATTCGATAATTCTGTTTTTTTTTTTTTGAAAATTGATTTATCAGTTAATCGACTTTTTAATTAATCGATTATTTTTGATTAATCGATTAATATCGATTTTTTAAAGATTGTCAAATAATCTGTTTCAATGGACGAAAAAAATGGATTATTAGAAAATAATCGATAATTCGGTTATTTTTTGGAAAATCGATTTAACGTAGAATCGGCTTCTGAAATAATTAGTTATTTTCGACAGACGATTATTTAGGAATAATCTATTATTTTTGGTATTTCAAAGATAACCGAATTATCGATTTTAAAGGAAATACAATAAAAATAGATTATTGATAATAATAGATTGATCGAAAATAATCGATTATTTAAAATAGTCGATCATTCTGTTTTTTTTTGAAAATCGATTAATCAGTTAATCGACTTTTTAATTAATCAATTATTTTTGATTAATCGATTATTTTCGATTTTTTAAAAATTATCGAATAATCTGTTTCCACGGACGGAAAAAAATGGTTTATTTGAAAATATTCGATTATTTAAAATAAACGATAATTCTTTTTTTATTATATTTTGTAAACACTGATATATCGGTTAATTGGCTTTTTAATTAATCGATTATTTTTGATTTTTCTAAGATAATCAAGTAGTCGATTTTAAAATGTTATCTGGTTTCAGACATATGCATTTCTAGAGTTTTATGTGACTCATCCTTTATAATAATTAATATTCCTAAAGAAAGAAGCCTTAACATACCTTTTTCTGAGGTTATAATACAAAACAGCATTTTCTAATTTTGACTAATTTTTATTATTATGTAATAGCCGTAGAAAAAATATAATGTTCAACTCATAAGGTTAGATTTGCAGTATTCGCCTGCGCACATTCTATTTTTATAATACTCGTAGACAATGAGTAACATTTTTTGCTCTATCAATAATATATTCTATTTCAACATTTTACTGTAATCTCTTGCAGAAAAGTCCGTAGTAAATAAACGCTAACGAAATATTCTATAAAAGGTCTTCTCTTTACATAATATGTCGTGGCATCTGTTTAATATTAAAAAATCACGTTAATTTTATTTCATAATACAAAATTCGATTAAACACCTTTTAAATAAATTTAATAGTTCATTATGATGCTAATAAACAAAGTCCGGTCCCTGCCACAGAGTTCGGGTCGCCGCGTGTCGCCGCCCAGTTCCCCCACTCCTTTAACCTTTCTTTAGAAATTGGCAACATTTGCGCAGGTTAAACACCGGTGTATGTTAAATCTCTGGTCTCTTTTATTTATCTAAGCTTATATATCATATATTCTTTTAACACATACCTAATACAAAGGATCCCGCACTTTTTACATTGATTTTGGATACTGGTAGAATTTGTTCAAATTTTAGTATGTTATTTTTCAGGTCATTAGGGACAACTTTCTTATGGACCTCAAGTAGGCAGCTCTACAGGGTGAGTTGTTAGAACGATTCAAAAGTAAGGAGTGCAGAATTAATATTTTCAAATATATCTCCACCACTCTTTAGAATTTCTTGTCTTTTTCATGAAACTTATGTCATGTGTTACCCTTGTATATAGTTTGTTAATGCTTACTTACACTTTGCAAAATAAATCATACAGCGTGTTCAAAAAATTTGGAATAGCATTTATTGAAATATGGTGCATTTTCCATGTATTTGCATAGTTAAAATATGACTTCTGGCCATTTCTTTATTTCATTTCATATTAGATAATTTTTATAAGTAATACAGGGTGTGATAAAACTACACAAACAACTAAGAATTACAAAAACTCATTTAATGAAAAATTGGTATGCCTAAAATATTGTAGAAAGTTTTGAAACGAATTCAGTTTTGCTCGTAATATAACCATAGCTCTGTTTATTTAGCCAAGTCCCGTTCTAAGCCTACTTAAATGTAGAAATAATTCTACTAACTCTGATTTGAATGAATGACTGAGAAGACATATTCTAATTGAAAAACCCTTTCTGATTTTTATACACAGTACAGATGTCAACTTATCACTTCTAAATATAATTCTATTTTTGAGGATTTAGTAGGTTAATTTTAGTTAAATTAAAACATAAAAAAACTTTTACAGTTTTTTGATATTTAATCCTTGCCAATTATTGTTTATATATTCCATATCACTATATACTTTTTTTTATCTTGATAAACGTTCGAGAGATAAAAAATCGGATGTGATTATTCAAACGTAGCAATTCTATTTTACATTGTATATTTTCTTCTTCTTTTTTGGGCTGTCATTAAGAGCAATTTCAAAAGTTTGTTATTATGATTTTTTTGATAGTAAGTAGTTTATTTTTGTTAGGAAACTTTCTATGTGGCGTGTCTTCGCTTTTTGCAATATATTTGAGATATGCGAATAATGTTATTTATAAAATAAAATTCAAGAGAATACCATTACTAGATATTACTGAAAATGTAAGACTGATTCAAGAACTATAATATGCATGTGTGCTCTTATTTCAAGTGTTTTGTGGTACCTGGAATACGCACGATTCGATAATTATATAAAGTACCCTTTAAGTGTTTTATTAAGGACTATTGTAGATGTTGTTGAAAGATGATTTTGAAGGTGTGTAAATAGTTAATATATTTAATAAAACAGATTTTTAAAAATGTTTGTTTTATATGGATTTATAATTTAGTGAAAATCTAAAAATCTACGTAAAGAAAGTCTAATATTTTTATATTAATATTATTTGTCTTTCTGTCTGTATTATTAATTAATATTATCTAGTATTTAATATAACAAATAAGTTATCAGGAGTCATGTTATAATTATGGTAATACATGAAAATGCACCTTATTCCTGTAATTATTATTTCTATTTTTTAAACACTCTGTATGATTTATTTTAAAATGTGAGAGTAGGCATTAACAAGCCACATACAAGTGTAGCTTATGCCATAAGTTTCACGAATAAAACATGAATTACTTAAGAGTGATACAGATACACATGCAAATATTAATTCTGCACTCCTTACTTTTGACTCCTTCTGACAGCTCACCCTGTAGAGCTACAAACTTGATGTCCATAAGAAAGTTGTCCATTATAACCTGAAGAGTAACATACTAAAATTTTAACAAATTCTGTTAGTACCCAAAATCAATGTAAAAAGTGCGGGGTCCTTTATTAGCAAAATTTAAATACTTGTTATTTTCGGTATATTTCTCCTTTAGACACACATTTTTAGTTTCATTGTCAAAAGACAAATAAAATTACCGGACCTTATATTTTATAATTTGATGATCCCAAGTAGCCATAGCAAAAAGACGAAATTTGAGCATGAATATTTAAATGTCATTAACGTAAAATTAATGTTTTGAAATTAATTTAAGTTTTACCAATTTAGAAAATAAAATTAATTAATAAAAAATAAGTGTCTACTCGTGGGTTTGAACTCTAAATATTCGTTATGGAGGCTTACGAGAAAGCTTTACTTTTTAACGCTGATAATCAGATTGCTTTTAGTTTCATTAAAATCTCAGTTTATTTTTAAATATAGACGAATATCTTGTGGAATACTATTATTTATTGATTCTTCACAAGAATCACTAATTTTTAATTATATATTTAATGTTAATAACTAAAAAATATACATTGACAATTAATTTGACAAAATTGTCATTTATAAAGTTTTAACCTCTGACATAGAGGGCGTATCTTACCAGTAAATAAAATCGTTAGTTCAATGATTGTACCAATAGACGTCGGGCGCGATTGCCTCCAATAACTTTTACATGGCGATTATCCTACTATAGTTCTTTATACAATGACGAAAATATTGCCTAATTTATTTTTATTTCTGTCACACTTGCAAATGTTTCATTTATTATGGTTTTATTTTACTATTTATTTTCAATTTTTATTAAACTTGCGAATTAGTTATTTTAAATTTATTTTATTATTTTTTCATATATTATTTTTGTGCATATTTTTTTTTTTTTTGACTCAGGTGGGCCCCGAAAAATATCTTGAACCGAGGCCTCCTGTGTCAAGTTACGCTTCTGTGCTCGGAGTAGACTCGGCTAATGCATCAGCTGTGACAAGCTTCTGGTGTAAACAATACAGTTCACCTTTTACATTCTAGTGGAATACCTATAAAGTAAATATTAAATTTAAATATAATTATGTACTTTGCACCACCAACTTTGGTTTTCCTCACACTGGCCAGGAACGTCCAACTGTACCATCTTTAAATATTCACGTCACATCCAAAAAACAAACTGCTAGGGTCTGACTGCAATTAGAAGAACACAGCTTCGTCATAACCATTACTTCGAATTTCGAATATATATTATCTGTAACTATCAATAAATAAAAAATAAGTAAGTCGTTAGGTATAAAACAATACTTCCTATATACCTATATTATTAACACTCCACTAAACCGCCAGTAGGCGGCGATAACTAAATAATTACTTTGCCAAATGACGTAGCTGTATTCTTCCAATTATAATCGAACCCTACAAGCTTTCCCTTTTCATTTTAACATATTCGTGTAAAAATGTAAAAGTTTAAAAGCAGTAAATGGTAACTCCATTAAACCACAACGTGGATCATCTTTCTTGTATTTAAAACCACTATTTGTTAAAACCACTAAGAAGTTCACGGTTCTAAAGTTTTTGTTTCAATATTAGTAAGGTTAATAGTCCAGTCAATGAAAAGATATAGAGGGAAATGCTTGGAACACAACTTTTGACTTCGTAACTTTGTTTGGACATATCAGAAGGCCCCGCCATTAGCTATTGATCCGAGGGGGGAGAGGGTCTGAAGGTCCCATTTTTCGGGTTTTTGCTTATATCCCGGAAACTATGCGTTAAAAGCGACATGACTATTCAATATAAAATGAAAGCCTATTAAATTTACTAAGTCTGTAAATTTGGAAAAAAACATTTTTGCCTCACATATTTTGCTCTGTTTGACCGGATAACTCTGCACCCAAAAAATAAATGTTGACCATAGGGTTGTACCTGAGCTATTACAAGTTTTGGCTCTTTTATTGGTCCTTTATAAACATAAGCTGTACAGAACAATAGAAACAGGTTTGAACAGGCCAAAAGCCCTGTGTATTAAAGATTACATAGCCGTATCTTAAGATTATTTTCAATAAGTACCTATTTGCCAATTTTGTTTTATTTTAATTCCAAGAATTTCTTACAGTAATCGAATTATAAGTAGATAAATACCTTCCCAACAAATTTCACCGAAAATGCGATTATAGGTTTTCCATTTAGTAAGGAGGTCCAAGTTGTGTATTCTTGACAGTTTACTAAATATCGTTTAGTTGCAACTTGCAAGGTGCAGTGTGAATTCTAGTGTGATCATGGAAAATTTGGAAGGGCCGCGTAAACGACAAAAAATTGGTCCTTTAACAGTTAATGAAAAAACATTAATATTTAATTGTTTTAAATCATTTACAGACAAACATTTATGTAAAAGTGTTGATAACACAGTGGAATTAGTTAGTAGTACGCTTGGTGTTGGGAAATCTACGATTTACAGAGTTGTTAAAGAAGAGAAATGTGGCGAGTTTCAAGCAACACGTAAAGCTCCAGGAAAACCAAAATTTTAATTAGAAAATCTTTTGAAAGAAAGACTTCGAAGGAAAGTGCATGCGTTCTTCGTTAGAAAAGAATTTCCGACAGTAGACAAAGTTCTTGCCACGGTTCGATATGATAAGGATTACCCTGAAATGAGTCGAAGTATACTATGGAAACTTTTAAAAGAAATAGGTTTTCTATGGAAAAAGCATTCCAGAAAGTCTATTTTAATAGAAAGAAGCGATATTGTAGTACGGAGAAGAAATTACCTAAGGACTATAAAAGAAATGAGAAACCAAAGAAGAAATATATTTTATTTAGATGAAACATGGATCAACGAGGGACATAAACCAAATAAATTTTGGCAAGATGAAACTGTTACAAGTCGAAGACAGGCTTTTTTAAATAATCTATCTACTGGTTTAAATCCACCATCAGGAAAGGGGCGCAGACTAATAATAGTACACATAGGTAGTTCAAACGGTTTTGTTAAAGGTGGTTTATTGACTTTTGAATCTACTCGTACCGGTGACTACCATGAGGACATGAATGCTGATGTCTTTAAAGAGTAGTTCTAACAAATTATAGATCTTCTTCCTCAGAACTGTATAATAATAATGGATAATGCAAGTTATCACTCGAGACTTATAGAAAAAATGCCCACAACCAAGTGGTTAAAAAAAGATTTACAGAATTGACTAAATTCAAAGAATATTAAGTTCCATCCCGGTTTTGTGAGAAAAGAACTATATCATTTGTGTTCCCTTCATAAAGAGAAATTCAAAAAATATGAAATTGATGAAATTGCAAAAAATCGTGGGATGACGGTGGTTAGATCACCACCATATCATTGCGAAGTAAACCCGATTGAACTAATATGGCCACAGATAAAGGGAGTATCAAGAAAAAATAATTCTTTTAAAATGAGTGATGTTAAACAGTTGTTTTTGGAGGCTATAAATAATGTGAAGCCTGAAAACTGGGAAAGGGCAGTAAATCATACGATTAAAGAAGAAGAGAAAATGTGGAAGTTGGACAATAATACTGATGAAATGATCGAGCCACTCATTGTAAATATTGGTTGCGACAGTTCATCTTCTGATTTCGATTCTGATTTGGATTTGTAGGTAAGAAGTAGTTTTTATATTAAAATTATTATTTATGAACGTAACGTTTAAAAGTCAAAGTTTAAACCCTTATACCTACATAACCCGTTTGACACAATGTTCTTAACATACCTTGTGGAAAAATAAAACATTTTAGAAAAAATTGCACTTTTTTACCTTCAGCTGTTTAGAAGTTATAAGCAAATTAATCAGGTGAAAATATAACTGTATACTCGAGGATTAACTTCAAAAAATATTTTAACTGTCTACTAAAAGAAGTGGTACCGCCTATGGATTACGAACGCTTTATTATTTTAATACTCTCTCATACATAAAAATAGACTATAGTCCAAACAAAGTTAAGAAGTCAAAAATTGTATTCCATGCATTTTTTTGAGCATTCGTTGCTTGAACTATATGTGTTACTCTGAAAAAAAAAATACTTAAGTTAAATGATGTGAATATAGTGTGTTTAATACACACTCACTGTTTCTGTACATTTCATACATAACGTTTCGAACAGCATTTTGATCAAAGACATCAATTCCAACAATAGGTTTTGAACGTTGTCTCTTCTTCAGTAGGCTTTTAGGAGCTTCACCTCTGTAAGACTTAGTTGTAAGGCATCTGCAACTCTCTGAAATATAACAATATTATTATACTTTATATCAGTGGCGGCTGGTCCGCAAAATATTGGGGGTTTGCAACGACAGAATATGGATCTCAGTACAAATGTAGGTAAAAAACTTTTAGTTTCTTAATTACACGCACACCCGCGCGCGCACGCGCACGCACACATACGGACATCATTACGAAAATAGTCAAAACGGATTCAGGGACCCCATTGTAACTTTTTAACCAAATTACGTCGTAATTTTCTTAAGGTGGGTATCCATTAGAGCAATTTGGTCCGAACGAGTCAGTACCAGTCTCCGAGCATAATTTGTCCGAACAGATCGCGCCAAACTTTATCGGCGGGTTGTCGGTAAATGTGTGTTGCTCAAAGAGATTTAGTTGTTTGTTTTCGTTCAGTGAGTACGGAGGTTCGTCTCGTTCGCCCCGAAAAAGCATACACGCCAATTTTTGGGAGCAATTTGTTATTTAATATTTGTCGAAATGGATTAGAATAGGGAAAAATGTCTACATCTTATAGATATTTATGAACAATATCCGATATTGTGGAATCCAAAACATGGATGTTATTATAATAAGGTAAAAAAATTTGATGCATGGACACATATAGACGAAATTATGGGATGTGCTTCGGGAGAAGCAAAAAAAAATTGAGAGTCTTCTGGCAAGCTTCAGAAGAGAAAAGGCGAAAGGAAAAAATCTGTTGGAACTGGAAAAGGTATATTTAAACAAATTACTTGTATACTCAAAATTAATTTACAATTTCTTCCTATATTTATTTTACAGCTAGGCATGAAATATACGAGTCCAAATGGTTTGCCTTTCCTCGCTTCGCATTTCTTTTGGACAGAGATGAACCCAGGGCAACAATAGACTCAGTCCAGGTAGGTAAATTTGTAGATTTTTTTTTGTACAGAGTGTCTTCATGATAAAGTTAGTTTTTGCTTTACTGATAGAGCGTAGACCAAAGTTGGACATGCCTTTCATCCTGTATATAAAGTGGGGGACTGTGAAAGGCATGTTAAACTTTAATCTGTCTTCTATTAATAGGATGAATGCACATTTTGGGTTTAGGATAACGAAATAAAACTTCATAAAATTAAGAAAAAAATTAAATTCTTTAATTTAATATAGTTAGTAAGAACATTTTTTATTCCCAATTATTTAATAGATACTGAGCAAAATCACTACGTATTTCTTTAGCAGCAACTGGTGACTTGCGTGCAACATTTCTGAGAGACAAAAATGATGTTGCAGGGTTGTTTTCTTCTTTCCAAGTACCAGGGATAAGATTGCCCTGATCGTCTTCTTGGTCAAAAGCACCTTGTGGCGTGTAAGCATTTCTTGAGCTGGGGCTATTCCTAAGAAAATTATGCAGCTACCATAACAACAATTTGTGTCTTTTCAGGACTTAGCAATATGGGTTTTCTTAGTATTCTACAAACGGCAGATAAAATTCCAAAAACATTTTCCACTACTCTCCTTAGTCGAAAATTAAAATTTCTTTCAATTTTTCCTTTTGCATGAAGTCCAGAAAAAGGCTTCATTATACGATTTGTTAAAGGAAATGCTTCGTCGGCTAAAAAAACGTATGGCATTGTTTTATTCGAGTTAGGTAGCAATGAAATTCTCGGTAAGCCCAAAGTTTACTTTTCTTATTTTCTATGCAGCTACCATAACAACAATTTGTGTCTTTTCAGTGCTTAGCAATATGGGTTTTCTTAGTATTCTACAAACGGCAGATAAAATTCCAAAAACATTTTCCACTACTCTCCTTTGTCGAAAATTAAAATTTCTTTCAATTGTTCCTTTTTCATGAAGTCCAGAAAAAGGCTTCATTATACGATTTGTCGCTTCGTCGGCTAAAAAAACGTATGGCATTGTTTTATTCGAGTTAGGTAGCAATGAATCTCTTGGTAAGCCCAAAGTTTTCTTTTTTAATTTTCTATATAGAGTTGTGTTTTTAAAGACACCGCCATCTGAAATCCTGCCTTGGCAACCAACTTCAACGAAAATGAAATTGTAATCAGCATCTACGAGCGCAAATAAAACAATGCTAAAAGTGGATTTATAGTTGTAGAAATCACTGCCATTATGGAATGGGGCCTGGATTACTATATTATGTTTCCCATCCATACAACCCAAACAGTGAGGAAATTGCCATTTTTCTAAAAACCGACTATATATGCTTAACCACTCTTTGGAAGTACTTGGCATCTGAAAAATAATAAAAAGAAAAACATTTATTTTTTTTTATTTCAGGAACAAGACAATGACAGTGTAGAAGAACCTCAAAATGAAGATTATGTTTCTAATACACAAGAAGAATCACAAGCAGCAGACAGAAATTTTAACGCAAGTAACAGAATTACCAATGCGAACATCTCAAATTACGACAAATACGTCCCAAAACTTTGTACCAACACCATCATTAACCCTACAACGCAAGCGCAAAATCCTACCTGCAACCACAGAAAACACCAAAGTAGATGAAGCTTTCAGTATTTTAAAAACTGCAGTTGCCGATAGAGATGGATGTAGTGTATATGGGCAGCATGTGGCGAACAAACTAAGAAGCTACACAAATAAAACGCAAAATATAGTACAGCATCATATTAATAATATTTTATTTAATCAGACATGGGAAGCTACGACAATGAATCAAGATCTTATTCACAGACAACTTTTTCAGCTTCTACCTCGGCTCAGCAGACACCAGTCCCAAACCCATCTCCTCAGTATCAAAGTTCTGTAGCTTTTGTATCTTCAGCCAGCCAAACATGTACACCATCTTCTTCACCACATCCTCAAACCACTGGACCTTTCCAAGATCTATACCAAATAAATTCGCTTTTACAACAATCTGAACAGTCCACGAATTTTCAAGAATTATATTAGTCAAAGTTTTGTTAACATTTTGTAAAAAATAAATATACTGAACACACATTTACCTTTATTTGATCCTTCAGTCCCTCAATCAAAGCTTTGCATGTTTCTATAACTATGACACCAATGCGTTGTTTTGATACTTTAAATAAATATTGTAAACTTGTATACGAGTCCCCTGTAGCTAAGAAGCGCAATGTAATAGCTAAGCGATCTTGGACAGGTATAGCTTTGCGAAACTGTGTATCTCTTCTACCAATTATAGGACCCACCAAGCATATTAGTTTTTCAAAGTCTTCTGCCGACATTCGCGTAAAATGTTTTACATGAATACTGTCCATATCCCTCAGTAGTGTTCCATTTAGACGCCTCAAAAACAAACGTCTTGCCAACATTTTTCTTTTATTTTTTTTTCTACGTACAGTTGGTAATGGTTTGTATAATGAAAAAGGCGCCAGCAGCCAAAATAGTATTGTTAGGGTCCATCTCACTTGACGATTCCACATACACTGAGCGTACCGAGCGTGGGAACAGATCGAACACGCACAATCACTCCGAATATCGTGAGCTTTTTCTAAAAATTTTGTTCGGTTCGCTTGTGCGCGCTTCGGACCAAATTGCTCTATTGAATACCCACCTTTAAAGTTACTGTTTTCAAGTTAATATGGGAAGTAATTTTTTTTGATTGTTACTTATTCTTTCTTGTGACATTAAAACCAACCAGTTGTTAAAATTTATTTTTTGTATCCGAATCACACGAGTATAAGTGAAATTTTCACTTTTGTGATTGTTGTAATTATTAAACGAAGTTAATGATATACCTTTATTAAGGCTTTACAGCATTAATATTGTAACGAAGTAACTAAATTTTAATTTTAATTCATCTTGAAAGTGTATATTTCAATTAATTCCCGCCTGAGAACTTGTAGAAGTTCCCCCGTATTTCTGTTTCCCAGTAATTACCGTTTTTCAGCAATTGCGAGTACCCTCGTAGTTTAAAATATTCTTCTATTTCCCGAAATCCGAATAGTCATTTTTACTTTCCTATCTGTATACAGATATATTACTTTCCTATCTGTATTCAGATATAAGGAAAGTATAGGAATCATGATTTTTTTCGACCTCGAGTTTTCGACGGATTTTTACGTTTTGAGGTCCCCTGAATCCGTTTTGACTATTTTCGCGATGATGTCTGTCTGTCTGTCTGTCTGTCTGTCTGTGTGTGTGTGTCTGTGTGTGTGTGTGTGTGTGTGTCTGTATAACGCATAACTCATGAACCGATACACGGAAAAACACCAAATTTCAAACTTAAGCTTTGTTCCAGCGTCTAATGAGCTGATTAGATTTTGGGCAGAGTCGGAACATCTGGGGGGGTACTTTATGGGTGGTCATTTTTATATTTTATGTAATATATCTGTTATTTACGTTTGGGGAAGAAAATTCTTTAAATGAAAGTTACTTCTTATTTTATTATCTATAATTTTTGTTATATACAAAATTTTCCTAAAATGGTCCGTATTCGCGAAATTTGACAAAATGTAAAAAAATATTTTTTTTTATAAAAATTGTTCAAACAAAAGTTGTTTGTAATATAATTCTCTATAATTTTTATTCTATACATAATTTCTCTAAAATGGACCGTATTCGAGATATTTGAGAAAATGTGTAAATTTCGAATTTTGAAGAAAACTCAAAAACGGATAAAGAAAAAAACATTAAATTTTAAACTTAAGGTTTATTTCGGCCTGACGTGAATTGATTAGATTTTGGACAAAGTCGGAACATCTGGGGAGGTACTTTATGGGTGACCGTTTTTATATTTTATGGAATATATCTGTTATTTATGTTTGGAGAAGAAAATTGTTCAATTAAAAGTTACTTCTAATATTATTATCTATAATTTTTGTTTTATTTCAAATTTTCCTGAAATTTCGAGAAATTTGACAAAATGTGCAAAATTCTGATTTTTAAGAAAATTGTTAAACTAAAAGTTGTTTGCGATATTGATCTCTATAATGTTTGTTTTTACATTTTTCGAAAATGAACCGTAATGGAAAAATTGGAGAAAAGTATTAAATTTTAATTTTTCAGTACTTTCGTTTTCAATGAATATCTGTAAAAAAATATTTCGAGTTAAATGTATGTGGAAAATGTATATATTTAGTTTATTCTCTAAATATTTATAGAGGAGGTATAATAGGTTGTACAAAATAACTGCCTATAAAGCCTATAATAACTAGATAGGAAAGTCATGTGTTGGACACATCAGATTTTTTATTTGAGGTTAGATATGGACTAGATTCCGAGTGTTCTCTTAGTCTATGGCTACATCCAATTTCCTGTAAAAACCGCCCAGTTAGTACCGAAGTGAGAGGTTCGACCTGTTTCATTTCTTTTTTTTATTATTTATTGTTTTAATTTTTTTTGGAAGTTGGAACTATCCTCAGCGTAGAGTGTTCTCTTCTGACAACGTATCTAACTTCCCAAAAAAAAAACGTTTAAATTAATTTCCGCGCCTCACTTCGTGTAAAAATTATTTTCTTTTATTTTTTTTCATTCAATTGTATTTGAATCATTCCGTTTCTCCTGTTCACGACTAGTTATTGAATGAAGTCAGACGGCTCCTGTAAAATTAAATTCACACATACACTCTCGTTAGACGCTGGGCAAAATTCGTAAATATTATTTTATACGATCGCCGATTCAAAGCACCGTTTAAATAAACCTGATTTATCAGTCCACGAGAATTTTGCGTTCCCATCGATGGGATATTAAGGTACAAGGGGACTCCGACAATTCTGATTTAATTTATGTGCTTGCATCTGATTTTCGTCATATTTAAATTGTTTTAAGTGTATTAATTTATTTTCATACATTTTCCGTATACTGGGCGTTTCGCGATTCCCAATCCGATTAGCCTCCTGAGCTAGTAAACTGTAAATATTTAAAGGTTTAAATAATTTTCAATAATGTTAATAATTTATTTATTAAATTTCCCAAGTATAGGGATCCGTTAATGTTTAAATAATTTTCAGCTTTAGTAATTTATTTATTGAATTTTCCAGATATAGGGATCTGTTAATATTTATATAATTTTCAACTTTAGTAATTTATTTATTAAATTTTCCAGATATAGGGATCTTTTAATATTTAAATAATTTTCAACTTTAATAATTTATTTATTAAATTTCCCGAATATAGGGATCCGTCAATATTTAAACAACTTTTAGATTTAATAGTTTATTTATTAAATTTTCTGGATATACCGATCCGTCGAGAGTTAAATGATTTTTTTTTATACTTTAATAATGTTGGATTAAATTCCCGATCATAGTTATCCGTCAATATCTAAATAATTTTCAACTTTATTTAAATACATTCCTACTTTGTTAATTTATTTTTAATAATTTTGTTTTTAATTTAGGGATCCGTCTATGTTTAAATAGTTTTCAACTATATTAATTTGTTTTTATTATTTTTTTTAATACGGAGGTCCGTCAATAATTAAATAGCTTTTGACTTTAATAGTTAATTTTCATTTTTTTTCTTTGTATACTAAGACTTGTGAGATTTCTGAACCGCCTAGCCTCCTGTGCTGGCGATCCGTAACTGTTTCTCACTATTTGAATTGTTTACAAGTGTATTAAATCATTTTCCGTAAACCTCATGACGCCGTAGTATTTAAGTAACCGTAATTGTATCAATTTACTTTTAGTATTTTCTTTTTCTCTCTCCGCTTTATACTAGGTCCGCTATTATTTTCTTACAGGCCGGTTTAATTTTATTGTTTCTTTATATAATTCTGTTTTGCCGCCGTGCCAGACCCGTGTACCGGCACTGTTGTAATTTTTTGTAAATATATATTTTATTATCTATTTCTGTGTTTCTATTATTGCTGGTTCTTGACCGTTCTCTTTCAGGGTACCGTAGGGTACAAGGTATTAAGAAGAAAAGTTGTTTTTTTTTATTTTTATTTATTCTAATATAGTGATAACCTAGCAGTGACCGCCTGGAACTATTTTTACCTCCACTGAGTTCACCTTGAGTAAACTCTGGTGTACCACAGGGTCGCAGAGCAAACTGCGATATCAAAACTGGCGCCTGAGCAACTCCTATTCGGGAATTACATTAATAGCGCCACAGACTCGTTGATTCACAGCAGGTGAACCAGGAATTAACATAAACTATTGAATAAATCAACCTGACAACTCTGACTGAAATAACAACTTGACAATTTAGATCAAATACAGTGAGTCTCAAATATAGTGAATTGAATTAATAAATTCTATAACATTCTTCCCTGCTGGATAATGTGAATTAACTAGTGAAAACTATCTAAGTAACGTAGTCTTTTAAATAAGGCGGAGGACGTCGTTCACGCATAGTTCTTCTTGCAGATTGCTGAGCTTCAAGCATTGGGGTAGGAACGGAAACATCCGTCATGTGATCTATGGTTTTAGTCGGAGTGGCAGTTTGAATTGGATTGATAGTTTGAGTTGGAGTAATAGTTTGAGTTGGAGTAGTAATTTGATTAGGAGTGGGAGAATTAGTTTCTAAAGTAATCTGAGTGATAAAATGTGTTTCTAATGTTTTAGTGCTTTCATTTGTTTGCAATGATTCTTCAAGTGCATTTTCTATTGGTGCAAGATATCTTGTAGAGACAGTTGTTTCTCTTCCATCAGGTAACCTAACGTATGAATATTCAGGATTGCCTTCCAATAATAACACTTCTTTAACCAGAGGTTCGTACTTTGACTGACGAACTGGTCGCTTCATTAAAACAGGTCCAGAATTCATCAGCCATGAAGGTATTGTTACACCATTGCTAGATCTTCTGGAGAAATTAAACATTCTTTCATGTGGTGTTGCGTTTGTCGATGTACATAATAATGAACGAATAGAATGTAGAGCTTCTTGATAGACTATTTTCCATTTAGTAATGTCAAGTTGGCGACTCTTAAGTGCTAATTCGATGGTCTTCCAAATGATTCCAACATATCGTTTACTTTGACCGTTACCTTGTGGATTATACGCTGTGGTTCTACTTGTAGCAACACCAAGATCATAAAGAAATGATTTAAGTTCACGTGACATGAAACTTGAACCTCGATCAGAGTGTAGATAAGCAGGTGTTCCGAACAATGTAAAACGTCTTTAAGTTTTGTAATGACAGTGCTAGCAGACATATCTTGACATGGGAAAGCGAATGGAAATCGTGAAAATTCGTCAACTAAAATAAGTAAATAACGATTTCTTGATGATGAAGGCAATGGCCCTTTGAAATCCATATTAATTCTCTCAAAAGGTTGAGTTGCTTTGATAAGATGACCATCGTGTTTATGAAATCGAGGTTTTATTATAGTACACACATGGCAACTTGATATTATATTTCGTACATCTTCCAAAGAAAAAGGTAAGTTCTTACTTCTTACCCAATGGTACATCCTTGTCTGTCCAGGGTGACATAGAACTTCGTGTAACCTACGTAGCTGTGATAATTTTTTTCCAATCGAAGAACATATTCGGGATAATGCGTCAGCTGTCATATTTTCTCTTCCAGGTCTATAAATAATTTCATAGTTGTAAGTTGACAGTTCCAGTCTCCATCTCATGATTTTTTCGTTCTTTATTTTCCCTGGATGATTTCTATCAAACATGAAGGAAACGGAACGCTGATCTGTTATAAGTCGAAAGTATCTGCCAATGAGATAATGTCTCCACTTCCGTAGCGCTTCCACGATGGCGTAAGCTTCCTTTTTAATAGAGGAATGATGTATTTCTGATTTAGAAAGCGATCTCGAAAAAAAAGCGATAGGTCGATTGTTCTGGGATAGGGTAGCTCCGATTGCATGATCAGAAGCATCTGTCTCCACTACGAACATAGCTTGATCATCTGTCGATGAAACTACAGCATTTTGAATGTCTAGTAATTCCTCGAACACTTTTATTGATTCACAGTTTAGAGGAAACGAACTTCTAGTTAGATGCTGTATTTTACTAGCAAATTGGGGAATAAATTGAGCATAGTGTGAAAACATGCCAAGAGCTCTTCGAAGTGAAGCAGTATCATTAGGGATTGACAAATTACGAATAGGTTGAAGACGCTCAGGATCCGGCTTTATAGATTTATGACTAATTATATACCCTAGAAGATGAATTTCTCTCATTGAGAAGGAACTTTTTTGCATATTGAGAGTTAAATTGTATTTTGTTACAGCATCCATAAATTTTTTTAAATGTTTGTCATGCTCATCTTGATTATTTTCACAAATTGTTATATCATCTAAGTAAACCTGAACACCATCTAGACCTTCAGCCGAAATTATACTATTCATAGCACGTTGAAATGCAGGAACGCCATTTCTTACTCCAAACGGAATTTTTGTGAATTGGTATAGCTTACCACAAGCTTCAAACGCTGTATAAGATTTGTCTGTTTCACTGATTGGTATCTGATAGTATGCATTTCGGAGATCAACAGAACTGTATAACCGATAAGAGGCAACTTTATTGACAATGTCGTCAATTCGAGGTAACGGGAAGGCATCTAAATCTGTATATCGATTAATTGTTTGATAGTAATCAACAACCATTCTACGACGATGATTTTCTGATGATACTACCAATACTTGCGCTCGCCAAGGTGAAATACTTTCTTCTATTATTCCTTCTTTTAGTAATTGTTGAATCTCAGATTCAATAAATTTTATATCAGAAACGGTATGTCTACGAGATTTAGTAGAAATTGGACGACAGTTAGGTGATAAATTTGTGAAAAGTTGTGCTGGCTCCAGATTAGCTACTGCAATATTGCATATATTAAGAGGTGCTTCTTCTCCACCGAATTGTACTTGTACACAAGAATGTCGTTTTAATATATCATGTCCAACAATAATATCTGAACAGAGATTTGGAAGAATACTAACTATGAGGTCTTTGTAGTCATGTCATTGTAGATGAAGGTTTATTTTGGATCGTCCCTTGATTGAAGAATAAAGAGAAGTAGAAGCCATAGATACTTCCTCGCTTTTACTCGAAATAATAGGAATATTGAGTTTGTGAACTGTATTTTCACTAATAAAACTAGCTGAGCTTCCTGTATCTATCAGTCCAAAAGCCATAGAACCATTTATAGAAACAGAAACAATTGCATTTTTCAGACAAGTCGGCATGGAAGCTATACAATTAGAATAATTATTGGACAGATTTGATCTGCCAGTCCTATTCTTTTTCTTACAGACCTTTTGCCAGTGTCCTTTAGTACCACATGATCTACAAATTGCATCTCTAGCAGGACATTCGGTTCTATAGTGATTTCTTAACCCGCAAAAGTAACAGCTTATAGCAGCTACCGTTGTTTTATAATCAACAGAATCAGATGTAGATATTTTGTCAGCTTGGTCGTTTGATGTAATTGAAGTAGAAGGTGAATTTTTACTAGCCACCGCATTGATCGAGGGAGTTAAATATTCTTGAGATTGATGTTATGCAACTTCAAAAGATCTTGCTTGTTTGAAGGCGTCATCTAAACTTAAAGTCTGATTTTCAAGTAATCTCTGTCGAATATATGATGATTGCAGACCATCTATGAATGTATCGCGAATACTTTCATCTCTGTTAATTTCTGCAGTAACAGCTTTAAAGTTACAGTCTTTAGCTAGGCATTTGAGAGATTCGAGATACCTGTCAATCGTTTCTCCAGATTCCTGGTGCCGGGTCTTAAGTTTATGTCGAGCAAAAACTTTATTTACTGGTTTTATATAAATGTTCTTTAAAACGCTAATTGCATCACTGTAAGTTCCGCATTCACTTACATATTCGTAAACATATGGAGATATAAAGTTCGTTATTACCTTTAGTATATCTGTATCTTGTATATCTGATGAAGAAATAAAGTTACGAAAGGTTTTAAACCAGTGATTTCATTCCTGAGAAGCGTTTGCGTCATCTGGATTGAGGTCAAATCTTTGAGGACGTAAAATGCGATCCATTGTATATTAATGCTGTAAATTGTTGTAATTATTAAACGAAGTGAATGATTTACCTTTATTAAGGCTTTACAGCATTAATATTAATTAACATAAACTATTGAATAAATCAACCTGACAACTCTGACTGAAATAACAACTTGACAATTTAGATCAAATACAGTGAGTCTCAAATATAGTGAATTGAATTAATAAATTCTATGACAGTGATTTTTGTGTTACTTACCTAATTTTATTTAATGTAAACAAAACATATTTTATATTATGATTAAACGTTATTATACTATTATTGTTCTGTTGCACAATTATTGAATTATCATGTTTTGTACATTTTAATGTGTTGATTTTTTTTTTATTTTACCCGAGTTTCCTAACTTTCTTTACTAAAGTGTTAAAAACCTGCATTTTCCTCTTTCGACCCTTATCTATGATTATATAATTGCGTATCAAATTTGAAAATTGATTGCAGCACGTGCAATTGACGATTTCCCTCAAACTATAGGATCTGGCTCTGGTAATTCAGCCTAATCTTATATCTATTACATTGTTGACTGCCGAGGATTAATACGATGGGGAATACAAACAATTTGTCACGCGTTTCGGCTGCGCTCTTCTTCTGTTTTTCGCTCTCCCCTTGTTCCTTTCTCTTTTAGACGGATGATAACGCATTTATCTCAGTTATATCCATGTCCCAGAGTATGGGAAGTAGAAAATTGGGAGATAATTAACGCTTTTACTGCTGAAGGATATTTTTTTTGCCGTTTATATATATATATATATATATATGGGTAGAAAATATAGGTATTATGGATTATTCGATAAAAATAATATATTTTTCTACTCCCTTACTATACTCTGTTTTTAAACTAAGAGGAGCGATTTGAATTTAAGTTGGAAATTCTGTATACTTCTAATTGGTCAGATTGAAGTCAGTTTCACACAACACTTTTTAGCTACTGTTGACAGGGGTTGACAGTTCTATTTTCGATTCTGACATTTTATAATTTAAGTTTTGTTATTACTTTGATATCTCATCATTATTACTTAGTTTTTATTTTATTTCTTTAATAACAGTTCTTTTCAAAACTTTAGTAAGCAATTGTATTGAATTTCTACGATTATGGATCCTTCTACATCGAATACTATTATAACAGTTCCTCGCGGAGTCTATCAAAACAACGAAAACAAACGAGTTTAGGCTATTCGTCTCTCAGAAAAGCAGTAAATAATAAATATGTACAAATAGGTATTGGATAATAATACGAGAACCAAAATTGTTGATGTTATATCCAAAATTTCTCAAGCTACGGGTAAGTTCATGATACTATTACTCGAGACGATAAACCCACGCGCATGCGATCAGCCCATCTCTCTCGCACGCCTGACGTCACTGGGAGACTACCCGACTCAGCAACAGCCAGTTCTATATGGCGCAAAGCGGTTTTGCGTGTAATACTGATTATTTCATTTTGTTCTTTGGGTTTGTTGGGTATTAGAAGTAAACGTGCGTAAAGCTTTTTATATGTTATAATAATAATAATAATAATAATAATAATAATAATTTATTTACCAAAAATAATATAAAAACAATGTATAATGTATATCAAGTTCGTTCGAGATAAATAAACAGAAACACCCACAAAAAGAATCCTTGAGCATGGGTTATTATTGGTTATTTAGGACGAGCAGTCTTAATAAAACACAATATTACAATATTATAAAAAAAAATGAAAAATTATACAAAAATAATATTTGGAATAATATGAAAAACAGTTACGTAATACTAAGTTTAATTTAATATTAATATTTACATTTTATCAACTATTTTTTTTTTCTAGACAAATTATTAAATTGAACTAGTAAACCAGACTATAACATTCGTTATTTGTTGAAATAAAACGTTGCAGATTCGCAGTAGGGATAGAATATATCCATTTTTTTATTTTTACTTTGAATAGATTTAGGGAATAAATGCTCTTTAATTCTAACGGTATTTCATTATATAATTTGGGACCCAGGTAAGCATAACTTTTTTGCCCTATAGTTTTTTTGGCTTTAGGTATTACAACATTATTTAATTTATATCGAGTTGCGTGGTCATGACTTACTGATAGTAAAGTGTGTTTGTCTTTACATTGTTTTGTAATAATAATTTTTGCAAATAACTGATAAATATCTAATACTCCAGCTTCTTGATAAAGATCTATTGTTGGGTGAGTTCTAGGTCGGTGAAATATTAATTTAAAAACATTGTTTTAAACATTTACTATGGTATACTGTGCAGTGGTAGGTTGTTCAAACAATAACAACCAAAAACATACTGCTTCAAATTAAATCAATATTTCCAAATTTCTGTTGCTGTTTAACTTTTAACGATTTATTACTTGTTTATACAAACATTTTTAATTTTTACCCCTCTTTTTTTACATTCATCCGTAATTTTTATAAAAATATTAAATTGATTGTAAAATGTCTATACTTTAAAAACTCTAAAATAGGATTAACTCAATTTTTTTTCAAATATTTTGAATTTTTACCCCCTCCCCTTTATACCTCTACCTGTATTATTTTTTATTAAATCACTAAATGAATTTTAAAATTAAAATAATACGAGACTACTCGATTTTTTAAATATTTTATTTTAAATTTTTACCCTGCCCCTTTTTACTCTTTTTCTAATTATTTATTAAAATATTAAATGGATTATAAAATCAAAATGTCCATCGCCAAAAACCTATAAAACGACATATTACTCGATTTTTTACAAAAAATTGCATTTTTTTACCATTTTACCCCGAAATTTCACCCCCTTCCCCTTTACTAATTTTACTCAAAAATATTCCAATCCGACCCCTAATGGAATAACACCTATCTATAGCGCAATTACTTTAAAAGTTATGGTGAATACCGATAGACAAACATTTTTTTTGCTCATAATACTTTTTTACACGTTTTGGGATATTTTAAGATGATTAGGCAAGCCAAAAAATATTTAATTTAATAATATATTAATATTATAAAAATAAAATATCAATATTATAATAAATAAACATAAAATATTGATTAAAACCGCTCTAGCGTAATGCTTTTCCATGCCCACGAGATGGATTGTTGTCAACGGGTGACGTCATGCGCTAAGGCGGTCGAAATTGGATCGTCAAGTGGGCTTATCTTTTCGAGTAATAGTATCATGGGTAAGTTTTACTCATTACTTTCAAATTAAAAATAATATTAAATAATCAATATTTTTCTTACAGGTCAAAGTCAACTAATTACCGATTATTGAAATAATACCGCAATAATGGAACAATATCTAGTCTAAAAAGTATTTATGGAAGACGAGGAGTTCTAAAAACATTTGATTATGATGATGATAAATGCTATTCGAAGATTAGTACACGATTTCTTTTTCAAAAACGAGTTATCTAGATTGAATAAAATTTTGCAAGAATTGAAATATTTAGATTTGCCACAAATATATTATTCATCTTTATATACTTTCTTGAGATATAATAATAATAATAATAATAATAATAATAATAATAATAATAATAATAATAATAATAATAATAATAATAATAATAATAATAATAATAATAATAATAATAATAATAATAATAATAATAATAATAATAATTTCTTACTCTGCAGGTAGCAGGGAGAAGTTGTGAGTATTTTTGCCAGTCAGGACTCGTGTTGTCGGAGATACGAGATAGCCTGGTCTGGAATTTACAACGAAAATAATAATAATAATAATAATAATAATAATAATAATAATAATAATAATAATAATAATAATAATAATAATAATAATAATAATAATAATAATAATAATAATAATAATAATAATAATAATAATAATAATAATAATAATAATAATAATAATAATAATAATAATAATAATAATAATAATAATAATAATAATAATAATAATAATAATAATAATAATAATAATAATAATAATAATAATAATAATAATAATAATAATAATAATAATAATAATAATAATTAATAATAATAATAATAATACTCTCCCTAATTCACCCCCTTACGAGTGAATTTCAACCCCTGAAGTCGACTGAACGACTTGTGTAGGGGAAGGGACGGCTATTATTATTATTATTTGCCGTGGCGCTCCGGGGCGACTTAAAGATGATTGATGGTGCCATTTGACTTACAGGTGAGGAAAACCCGGAAAACCTCACCCACCATTATCGAGACGGTAATGTATGGCGAATTTTTTTAATCTGCATGTCATATCAACAGAAATTGAATTTCTATTAATACGCCACACATCAAATCCTAAACCGAACCATGCAATTTAATTAAAAATCCACATGGTCCGGTCTGGGATTCGAAACCCAGCAGCATAATAATTAAGTAAGTTTGTAACTTTGACCAGTCAAATGTACTGTTTATTTATTATGTATATATTTTTTTAGATATTTGAAAAGAAATTGTCAAAGTGTATTGATTGAACACTATATACGTAGATTTAAAATCCATCAAACAATATAGAAAATAAAACAGACCAAGCTTCTACTTTGATAAAGATTATAAGAAGGTTTATCAACAGGCCTGAAAAGCCAAAAACAAGTGCCTTAATATACGTGCTAATTCTGAAGGTTTTGTAGAAAATGCATTTACCTTGACGAGACGAAATCCGAAGTATTTTAGAATTGGTTTTCTACATTTTTTACAAAGTTTTCTAATTATGCTATGATTGTCATGGAAAATGTATCATATCATAGTCGAAAAGTTGAAAAAATTCCTTTGTCATCAAGAAAATCTGACAGGAATGGTTACAAAACTAAAAATATTAAATTTATTTAAATATGAAGTGATATCAACTTTTACACCTAATTTGACAACATAAAGATGCACATAATTTGAATGTTGTCGATGTAAAGGCTAAAGAAACCAATAAAGTTGTGTAGTGGTTGCCCCATATCACTGCGAGTTAAATCCCATAGAATTGATAGAGGCACAAATAAATCAGGTGGCAGCTAAAAACGCAACGAATCTTCTGATGTAGATTAACATATTGAGTACTTAGCGTTTTTTGTTTCTGATTCAATGTAAATGTCAAGATGTACTTTGTCTTTTCACTTATTATGTTGTATAAGCCTCTTATGTATTTTTGTTTTATTTTTCAAACTTTTATTATTAATTAAAATTTTATAACAAATTTACAAAATAAAGATACTACTATTCATATGTTGTTTTTCTAACCCAAAAAAAAAATTACAAAACTACAGTGTAGTATACAAAAATTACAACTGCTCTCATTTTTATTAGTGATGCCGCGAGACGAGAGATTCTCGTCTCTCGTCTCGTCTCGTCTCGACGAGATGAGAGAGATATTTTCTCTCGAAATTCGAGACGAGACGAGACGAGAGAGTGTCTTCTCTCGACGAGAATTTCTCGCTTCTCTCGAGCTCTCTCGAGCTCTCTCGAACATTTTACTTTTTGCATATTTAAAATTTTCAATTGTTTATCGCAACTTAAAATTTAAACCTATCAGATATACAGAAAGTTAAAAATTTAACTATAACACACGTATTCAATATACATATTAAACGGTAACAAATAATATGTGTGTAATTGGTATTTTGAAGTAGTAATTTATGAAGAAAATATGTTATTTATTTAAAATTCAGTTTTTTATCAAACTTTAAACGAAAACGGTTATATTCATCTTCACCGATTACGAAAAATATTGTTTACATAGTTCTTGGAATAATTTTTATGACTAAAAGATAAAAATTGTATAAAATTATTTCCAAGCAGTTTCTGATAATAAAAAAACGGATCTTTAAAAATATATATAAATTTTTTTTTCGATGATTAATTAAAGTTTTTATTTTCCAACTTCGTAAATTGCTAATAAAAAACTGAAAAATTGTTTTTTTTTTCCAACGGGGATCTATTTTATCTACATAAAATCATAAGTGTTACATATGGTTGAACTCGTATTGAATAGGAGATTCCAATAATGACTGAATATACATGTATTGAATAGGAGATTCCAATAATGACTGAATATACATGGTGATGAATTTGAAAAACTAAAGTGACTAATAATTTAAGAGAAACCGCAAATCTGGCAACATTGCAAATATCAAATCTGGAATCACCGTATCTCAAAATAGATGTACCCCAAATTTTGTACAATTAGGACTAGCAATTTACGAGATAATTGGTCGTTTCCAGACTTTTGGGCCACTCTGTATACAATATACAGTGAAGTATTACAAGTGTATTCAAAAAAGTTTTATTCAAATGAGAAAAAATGTATTTTACATTTGACAAAAAATATTCTTGATAAAAAGTTCTGAATCACTTACAAACCCATAATCAAGCCTCAAATTTATAAAACGGTACATGGTTTAAAGGAAAATTTAAAAATAATAATAATAAAGCACTTTTAAATTTCAATATAAACCAAAATAATAATTGAAAATTTTGATAGAAATAAAAAAAAAGATGAAAAATTTATTTAAACGAAAAACCTATAAGCAAATATTTTGTCATAAAATTTAACCACAAATTAACCATTCATGATTCAAATAAATTGTACTTATTTTTAAAGGATTTTAATTTACCCTATTCAGTAAATATTCCAATCAGTGTGTACTTATTAGAAATTTGTGAATTTTTATTAAATTTGAGACTTGATTATAATTTTGGAGGTGTTGCAGCACTTAACAAGATTTTATTTTGTGAAATGTAAGATAAATTTTTTTACATTTGTATAAAACTTTTTGGGTTTTTGGGACAAATTTTTGTGTCAGGTTTTATTTTGTACAACTACAAGAAATTTTTTATATCGCGAATTTTATTCCAGACAACAGGCAAACAAGTCATTATTAAGTTTTAAAAGTAAATAAAAAAGTTTTAACAAATGAAATAGCGCAATAGTGTGTCGTACCGTATATGTTTTAAATGAATTAGAGTTGATAGGTATCTTGATAGATTTAGCTGGCAGGCGCTGATATAAAGTATCAATACAAATTCTTTCTTTGTATGGAAAACTATTCAACAGAGAGCAATCGTGATAATTTTCGTTCGTCGAGACGAGAGAACAGTTTTCTCTCGCCCTACGAGACGAGACGAGAGAGGCCTCTCTCTCGTCTCGTCTCGTCTCGCGGCATCACTAATTTTTATTGTAAAATTGTTACACACATTTAAGCACCAGTCTGTATTTAACTTAAAAATTCTTGTTCTGCAAGGTATAAGTGGTAAGAGTAGATTTGATCAGCCGTTTTTGAGAAATCTGGATTTATAAAAAAGGCGTCCTTTAAATTTTACAATACCAAATATTTTAAAAATACATTAATTATTAAAAAAATTATTTATGAAAAACTAAATTTTTTCCGCAATATTATAAATTGGTAAATATTGCTTTTTTGGTGTTCTACTTAAAAAAAATACAACTTTATTACTAATTTTTTTTTTTTTAACTAAAAATTAATCAATTTCTAATCAAAAGATTAAAATATAACTAAATATTAAAGTAAATTTTATTTATTTGAAAATAAACCAATTACAAAATTGTTAATTAACATTTAAAACTACAAAATATTTTGGATATATTTAAAAGTGCTATTGCCATCTGAATATTTCCATAATTTGTGGCCTCCAAAACTTTCATTATTTAACCTAAAACAAATACCTTGTTTTATTATTTTAAATAAATAGCTTGGTACTTAAATAGTCAAAAGCATGAAGTGTTATCACTGTAACATTTGGTGTGGCACCCTTTTTTAAACATTAAATTGCTATATGTAGAAGGACTTTCCAAACAAGTGTCAAAAATATTCACTAGATATAATGTAAAAATTATTTTTAAATTTTAAACCCAAACTCAAGAAAGCAACTTAACTAAATGTAGTTTATAAAATAGACTGCAAAGATTATAACTACACTTACACATATTAAACTCTGCGAATGTGTAAAAGGTGTATTTTAATTTAATCAACTAGTTTTAAGCTGCCTACACACTATCACAAAATATGGGTTTCGTTCATGATCATTTTAAAGTGTTTATGTTCCTAAACGTTTTTTAAATTTTAAAAAGCTGTCATTGCACCAGAAGATTTCGAAACATATGTAGTGCTGAATTATTCAAAATATCTACCGATCATACTAAAGATATTTTATTTGTTTGTAAAAAATATATTAAATTAGGTGTAGGAAATCCTTCTGCTGACACAAAGTTACAAATTACCTTTTTTATGCCTTAATAATTTTTATTTAATTATTTGTCTATACAATAAATGATCATACAAAATTAAGATACATATTATCTTACCTGCAAATAAACATTTAGTTTTCGAGAGGCTTGAAGGATGTCTCATAAAAATATACCATCTGCTTTATATTGTATAAAAATATGTTTTCAAGAAGACCAAAGACATTCTGATACACAATGTGGAATTTAAGCAACAATTATAAATCCTATCTACAAAAAAACAGGAGAATGATAAAAACCATTATTATTATACGAGGATATATCAGTATATAACGAGACTGGTGCTATAACTTCTTTCAGAGGTAACATTTTATAACCCAAAAAATGAGACATGAAAGCCTTATATTTAATGTACTACCCCGCAAGTAGGCTTTGATTTAACTTTTGACATTTGTTACAAATTAATTATTGAATTGTCAGTGTATTGCGTACCCATCGAAAAATGAAAGTGGAGCAAAGATACGCGATAAAATTTTGTGTTCGATTGGGTAAAACACCAACTGAAACTTTTGAAATGATTAAAGGTGCATATCTAGATAATAGTTTATCACGATGTAGAGTGTTTCAGTGGCATAAAAAGTTTAAAGATGAAGATGAACCTCGTCCCGGTCGACCACAAACTGCGAGAAATGACACAAAAATTGCAGAAATTAACGACATGATACAAAATGATCGCCGGATTGGTATAAAACGAATTTCTGACAATGTTAATTTGTCTTACGGTACCACTCAAAAAATTATTTATGAAGATTTAGAGTACCGGAAGATCGCGGCAAGATGGATTCCAAAAGTGATGACCGATGAACAAAAAGCGAATCGAGTGACAATTTGTCAACACTGGAAAAGGCAATTGCAACGTAACCCACAGTTTTTAAATAATGTGGTTACATGTGACGAAAGTTGGTTTTATCATTACGATCCTGAATTGAAGTCTCAAAGTATGCAATGGAAGCATAAAGGCAGCCCAAGACCGCAGAAGGCCAAAACTGCTAAAAGCGCTGGTAAAGTGATGCACCTGATTTTTTTTGATAAATTTGGCGTTATTTACGATCACATTGTACCTAGAGGACATACAGTAACAGGGGAGTACTATTCTAATGTACTTCGAGGACCCTTAAAGGCAAAATTAAAGAAAAAAAGGCCGCTTTATCAGGACTTTGGCTGGACGCTGCATCACGACAATGCTCCGGCTCATAGATCAATGATTTGTCAACGAACAATTGAAGAATTAGGGGTTGAAATTATGGTTCATCCCCCCTACTCTCCTGACCTTGCTCCATGTGACTTCCATTTGTTTTCTGAAGTCAAAAAAGAATTGAGAGGTAGAAGATTTAGAGCTCAACAACGCTGTGATGGGTATACTAAACAGACTATCAAAAAATGGTTTCTCAGAAGTTTATGATAAGTGGATAAAGCGATGGAATAAGTGTATTCAACAGAATGGAGAGTACTTCGAAGGATAGTTGTTGAATTTTTTTAAATAAATGTTTCGTTGTTATACTATAGCACCAGTCTCGTTATTTTCTGATACATCCTCGTAGTTAAAGCTGGTACCATTGCACTTTCTTGGACTTCTACATACATTTAATAAGCTGTTGCCCACAAGTTTACACTTTCGACTGTTGAATATATCATCTTGTTAGTGGAGACAAAATTCGTATAGATTTGATTTATTTCATTTCAAAACACTTGTCTGCAAACATATCGTATCGTACTTCAGAACTTTGCTACATTTTACCTGAAGAAAGAACCCTTATTTAATTAGGAAATCCATACAACTAATGGTAGTCTTGTAGTTTAAGTTTAAGAAAAAATATTACAAATTAAACTATACCTATAAAGAAATATAAAAATAAACTTTATTTTTTTGTACCTGCCAAAATTCTTAATTTTAAATAAGCTTTTCTTCAACTACATATTTTTCAGTTCCTCCTAAATATGTTTTGTAATAGGTATAGGTAATAATAGGTGCTTAATTTCATTTCAACAAATAGAACTGGCATACCTATTTTTCTAATTTTTCCATCAAATTGAAAAACCTACTATTTACTTTCTTTTCTGTTATTATAATAGATATATAATTTTCTAATCACAGTTACTTATAAAACAATGAATAAAATATCGAATTAAAACTCTATGTTAAACTCAAAATGTAAATTATTTTGTATTTTGTTGGGAGACATTTTACTCAATTTACTGAAATTTGGTCGCTGCTTGGGCGATTCTCTTCTCAACATATTGGTCCAAGCTGCGATATGAGACGAACTAAGGAAAAAATAAAAGTAGAACTAAAATACAATAATTATAAATCAAAAAGGGAATGAGCACAATTTAGTGTCATCTTTATTCGTTGGTTATCTAAAACTTTGACTTCAATGAATTCATAACAAAGTTTTGAAATGTTTTTCTTGAAATGATACAAGACAAATTCAAATTTACCGCTAAAATGATATCTAGTTACTTTTTTAGTTTTTTTTTTTCCTGTGTAAATCGGACTTTTCAATTCGCTTCTCTTAGTTTAAAAACAGAGTATAGTTATTTTTTCTAAAATACTTCGGAATCCATCTCTTCATGGTAATATTTGCCTTGTGAAAAATCAATAATGCATCTACAAAACCTTCTTAAAAAGCAGCATGCAAAATAATAAGGCGTTTTCCCTTGTAGGGCTTTTCAGGAACTGCTACCAGTATAGAAGGACCCATAATTGCAGAAATTCAGAACAATTGCTTACTGAAGTTATGAAAAAGACTGTTAATAACGAAAAAAGAGTAAAAAAATTAAGTAATAATGATGAGATACCAAAGGGATCAAAGCAACAATAAAATTAAAAATTTTAAATGTCAGAACTGTCAATAATAGTCAGTAATTGCATTAGCTGCGATGTTAATGCTAAAAAGTAATGTGTGAAACTGACTGCAATCTGACCAATCAGAAGTCTACAAAATTGCCAACTTAAATTAAAATCGCTCCTCCTAGTTTAAAAACAGAGTATAACAACTTTATTACTGATTTTTTAAAACTAAAAATTGATGAATTTCTTACCAAGATGATTAAAATGTAACTAAACATTCAAGTAAATTTTATTTATTAGAAAATAAATCATTTACAAAACGGTGATTTAGCATTTAAAACACCATCTACTACTACATTAGAGTATCTTAATTTAGCACAATGAGCTAACAAAATTTCCACAACACATAATCAAACAACAAAAATATCTACTTAAAATTAATACATAGGGTAAGTATAACTTTATTATAAAAAATTTAAAAATTACAACTCTAGAGTTAAAAGAAACTACATGTATTATTAAAAAGTTTTTGATATAATGTTGACATGTTGTGTTATGAAAATGATAGTTCCAGTTTTCAAAATAAATCCTGACTCACAATAGCCTGTAAGCTTTTAAATGCCTTCATTTACTTATTAGTGTATCAACTCTGGGTTAACACTATGGAGGGTAGAGGAAAGGAGAACAATCTCTGTATACAAAAAGTGTCCCTCAAAATGCTACGAGGAATTACTACTAGAGGGAGCCTGAAACGAGTTTGTAGGCGATTGTTGTGTTAGCAACATCTGTAGAGGAAGTGTGGAAGCGGGCACAAGGGGGAAGGTAAACATCCTTCTTGTTCAGTGGCGTATCATTTATCTATAAAAACTGACATTGTCCAAACATTTTAATTGTAAAAAAAAACTAAACAATTTGCTAATTTTACTATTTTTAAAATGAATACCGTCTTATATGTGTCTGATGCAGGAAATGAAACAAAATCACTGTAAAGGTCTAATTTTTTAAATTAAAGAATAAAATCTTAAAATTAATCTTATTATAAATAAATACAGAAGCGACTAGTTTCGACCTTGCAGGGACATCTTCAGGCCTGTATACAATAATATTTATTATAATAGGTTGCGGTCACTTACGAATAAAATTAAATAGTATAAACCACAAAAATGGATCCATATTGTAGCGTTACAGCATTGTAGAATTAAAGCTGTGCAATGCAAACGTAACTAAAAATAAGAAAAATGAGTAAGGAATCTACAAGAGAAGAGGTGAGAATGAGCAATTACAAATGCATTTAAATTGCTCGGGATAACAAATAAAGCTGATAATGTAAAGCAGTGGTATAGTCCCCGTCAAAGAAGGTCCGGATATGTTAAAGAGGACGGCATTTTCTCTGTAAATCTGGAGAATGTAAGGATGGAGGGAAGACGAATCTTGCTGGCTCAGGTGTAGATGGCTAGAAAAAGGAGCGTGTAGATAAAAGTTCCAGTAAATATCGTCATTTTCGTCTAATTTTTTGTTTTCACTCACCGTTTCGGCTTTATCTTCGAAATTCATTTTCAAAAGGAAATAAAAGTAATCATTCATACAAGCATATATAATAAAACAACATGAATTCATTATATTTAATAAGCTAATAAACGTTTGTTTCAATGAAAAAAACATATATGTGAATATAAAAAATATATAAATAGATTCTTAAACAAATTTCTTGTTTTTGTTTTGCAAAAGACTTTTTTGTCTTCTTCGGTTGCCTCTGCCACATTTCTTTTAGCAGTTTCGAGGATAATTTTCTTATGAAAACCAGTAGAACTGTCAATTGGTTGGTACCATTTTGATATTTTGGGTCTGGTAAGAGTCTTGTTAACTTTCTTCGTAGGTAGCTGTAACCTTTTGGAGAATAAAAATTTAATGTTAGATCAGAAGCTCTTAATTGAGAATTATATTTGCAAAGGCCGTTTTAATAATATTTTCAAAAGTTCTTGGAATCGTTGTTAACTGAAACCTGCAAAAAATATATCATTTTATTCCTAAAATATAAGATATCACATAATGCACATTCATATAATATCACTGTGCTAGAAAAATAGTAGGTAGATACTGAGACAATTTAAAAAAAAAGTAATTTCGAGAAAATCAACTTTTACTGTCATCATTGTACTTAACTTTTTTATTGCTAAATTATTAATAATATTATTTTGTGTAGTTTGTAGTGTATAATATATATTATAAAAACCTATCGTCAATGTTAATGTGCCAACTTTTTTTAATAATTATGTCCTTGTTATGGTAAAAACACATTTTTAGAAGTTTTCTGAATTTCTTCTTTAAATTATCATATAGTTGAATTGACTAATTAAAGGTATATCTCTTTTTTGATAAACCAGTCTTTTGTGTTGTTCTAAACTTTTTAGATAATTAGAGAAAACAGTAGGACATCTTAAAATATTCTATTTCACCAATAAAAATGTAGAATAATGAATCTTACATCAAACGGAAAGTCATTTACGGATGTCCTACTAGGTATTAACTTAAAAACTAAATAAAATGTATATTGCAACTGTGCTCAAACAAATGAATGTTTTTATACCTGACTATAGTAGTACCAGACATACATTTTTAAGATAATAATGATCTGGATAACTCAAAATAGTCAAAATCCACATTATTTAAGTTGTTCTAGTATTTTTTTAGCATAGCGATATAAACTCCAATAATAAATATTCATTGTTTTTTGGGACTTTTTTAGTAAATTAAGAAAAAAACAAGAATAATGTGATATTCCTGTTTAGTTTGTTCCTACATAATATAGTTCATTAGGTAGTCATTTAGAAGCAAATTACGTTCTATTTATAGAATAAAAAATCACTCATAATATCCAAATATTCATACCTATATCTTTATATTTTGGGTACGAAGACCAACTATTTTGTTTTTGGCTCTGAATAGTTTTCTTAAAAATTTTAAAACCTTCCTTAGCTCTTTTGGGATATTCCATGCATATCTTTGAGATTCATTTTGTTTAAACCTAAAATAAATTAAGTACAAAATATGAAAATTTAAACAATACACAAAATTAGTCTATTAAAATAGTTAAAAAAAAGTGTCGACAAAAAAATGGCTTTACCTTTTTCGTTAAACATTATTTTTGAAAGAAACTTAAGTTTCTCTACTTTGCTTGCTGTTTTAGTATTTTAGTAGCAGTCGAATATGGTGTGGAAGTAGTGACAGGATTGATTATTCTCTCGTCGAAATTTACTGAAATTGCATTTTTCTTTAATATTTTCCTCCCCTGAGGTCTAATAAAAAATTATTTAGGTGGTCACTTGCTGAATTCCTAAATTTTGGAACTATGTATTTCTTTTGTCATATCAAGAAAAGGAAACCTAGAAAAAAATAACAATAAACTTTACAATAATAATAATAAGTGATTAACCTTTACTATAATAATTATAAGACGGATGAAGACGAACTTAGATGGGTTTTACTTGCTCTTAATTTTACTTTTTCGATAAGAAAGATTAATTGCAAATTAAAGGTGATTTCCTAATGCACCGCCTCTGATAATTAGGTTGTGTCTGTACTTACTTATGATATTATCTTAAAGAAGCATTTTCATCATGCCTTTTACACATAAAGCATGTTTTCACCATATTATTAGAGATAATAAATCTAAAATATACATTTACAACTCTTACAACGCTATTAATAATTATATTTTCCGTAAAATATAAATAAAAAATTGACATGTGTCAGAAAGTGTCAGAACACTCAGAACTGGCGCTGTCACATGTGGCAACGCTGATTAAATAAGCCAATTACAGAAGAGGTATTTCCCCCCTCGGGGGGAGTAGATGTTGCTAACAAAATTTAGCGCGGGGAAGGGGGGAAGACTCCCTCTAGTAGTAATTGCTCGGAGTCAAAATGTATACTATTAAGATGGCGCTTCTGTGCCCAGGGGACGTCGACAGTCGATAATTCAGGTCTCACAATGACACCAATGATGTATATAGTAATAAATATTGCTCAACCATAAAAAACTAAAAACTACACCGTGAAAAGTGACTGATCGTAGAAGAGTAAGTGTTGTGATCGTAGATAAATTTTGACAATACACGACAATAGTCAAATTTTATTGAAAAATAATAATATAAACAATAAATAATTCTTATATTAAAATGGTACGGAGGTCTCAATTTACTGCTTCCTGTCTGATTTCATTATGAATGAGCAATCTATATGACTATATAGCATTGGATTTTGTCCCCTGGCTACACGAGCGCCATCTTAATTGTATACATTTTGGTGGCCACTTTTTAATATAAAGATCCATATAAGATTGTCCTCCTTTTCTCTACCCTTCATAGTTAACACTAAATAAGCTACAATAGCTATATTACTCATAGGAGAAATTCCAGTCACTGTGTTGGCATTTACTGAGAGTAAAGAGTATTATATGGTAAAGGGGTCCAAGTTTATACCTATAACAAATATATCCTTGAAAATGTAAACAGGCCATATTTTTATATTTTATACTAACCTGCATCTGGATATTCCGTAAAAATTTTCTTAAATATTTAGTTTCCATTTTAAAAAGATCATAGTTATTCTCGAAAAGAAACCAACGGCCATATTGAATTTAATTTGACAGTTCGTTTTAGACACACGTTTCAGATCACAGTAATATGAAATTTACTACCGTTGTTTGGGACCAATAAAAAATCGACTCCTATGAGATTTATTCGCTCTTAGTTCCTCATTGGCCGTTCGCCGACTAGGGCCGATAATAAAAACTATTTCATAGATCAAGAATAAAGAAGAAGAAGATTTTGAACACTACTATATTTCGGAACACGCTCTTAGTAACGAATCTAGTTACTTTTTCCTGTGTAAATGGGTCGTTTAAATCTCCGAGCAATTACTAATAAGAGGGAGCGTGAAAACGAGTTTGTAGGCGATTGTTGTGTTAGCCAACATCTGTAGAGGAAGTGAGGAAGCGGGCACAAGGGGGAAGGTAAACATCCTTCTTGTTCAGTGGCGTATCATTTATCTATAAAAACACACATTGTCCTAACGTTTTAATTGTAAAAACAAACTAAAAAGTTTGCTAATTTTACTATTTTTTAAATGAATACCGTCTTATATGTGTCTAATGCAGGAAATGAAACAAAATCACTGTAAAGGTCTAATTGTTTCAATTAAAGAATAAAACTTTAAAATCAATTTTATTATAAATAAATACAGGAGCGACTAGTTTCGGCCTTACAGGAACATCTTCAGGCCTGTAATACAATAATCTTTAATTATTATAATAGGTTGGTCACTTACAAATAATATTTAATAGTATAAACCACAAAAATGGATCCATATTGTAGCGTTACAGCATTATAGAATTAAAGCTGTGAAAATAAAAGAGCCGTGCAAACACAACTAAAAATAAGAAAACTGAGTACGGAATCTACAAGAGAAAAGGTGAGAATGAGCAATTACAAATACATTTAAATTGCTCGGGATAAGAAGTAAAGCTGTGATAATGTAAAGTAGTGGTATAGTCTCCGTCAAAGAAGGTCTGGATATGTTAAAGAGGACGGCGTTTTCTCTGTAAATCTGGAGAATGTAAGGATGAAGGGGAGACGAATTTTGCTGGCTCAGGTGTAGATGGCTAGAAAAAGGAGCGTATAGATGAAAGCTCCAGTAAATATCGTCACTTTCGTCTAATTTTTTATTCTCACTCATCGTTTCGGCTTTATCTTTGAAATTCATTTTTAAAAGGAAATAAAAGTAATCATTCATACAAACATATAATAAAAAAACATATATGTTAATAAAAAAAATATATAAATAGATAAGATTAATATCAAAATCAATTTGAAAATACAACAGATAATAAAGTGAAATAAATTAATACAAGTAGGTACAAATAGAAAGTTAATAACATACCATCTAAAAGTAACACATTTTAAGTAGATAAATGTTTAAAGAGTTTATTCCTGAACATAACTAATCTAACGTTTTTCCATTTTTTAATATTATGAGAGTTTTTGTAGTTGAGATGAAAGTTATAATTTATTTTGGTCCTAATAAAAATTTAAACAAAGAGTAAAATACATAATAGAACTTCATAATCTTAAATTGTTATCAAAAATTAATAATGGTAAAACTTCAAATAATAATTAGAGTCTTAAACAAATTTCTAGTTTTTGTTTTGCAAAAGACTTTTTTGCCTTCTTCGGTTGCCTCTGCCACTTTCCTTTTAGTAGTTTTGAGGAGAATTTTCCTATGGAAACCAGTAGAACTATCAATTGTTCGATAAAATTTTGATATTTTGGGTCTGGTAAGTCTTGTTAAACTTTCTTCTTAGGAAGTTGTAATCTTATGGAGAATAAAACTTTAATGTTAAATCAAAAGCTCTTAATTGAGAATTATATTTGCAAAGGCCGTTTTAATAATATTGTCAAAAGTTCTTGAAATCGTTGTTAACAGAAACCTGCAAAAAATATATCATTTTATTCCTAAAATATAAGATATCACACAATGAACATTCATATAATATCATTGTGCTAGAAAAATACTAGGTAGGTACTGAGACAATTTAAAAAAAGTATTTCGAGAGACTCAACTTTTAATGTCATCATTGTACTTAACTTTTTTATTGCTAAATTATTAATAATGTCATTTTGTGTAGTTCGTTGTGATTTTATAATATAAAAACCTATCGTCAATGTTAATGTGCCAAGTTTTTTTATTAATTATGTCCTTGTTATAGTAAAAACACATTTAAACGCATTTTTAAAGTTTTCTGGATTTCTGCTTTAAATTATCGTACAATGAACTGACTAATTGTGTGTTTAAGTAATGGTATATATCTTTTTTGTTATAACAGTCTTTGTATATTGTTCTAACTTTTTAGATAATCAGAGAAAACAGTAAGACATCTTAATATATCCTATTTTACCAAACAAAAATGTAGAATAATTAATCTCACATCAAACGAAAAAAGTCATTTTAGGTTTTAACTTAAAAACTAAATAAAATGTATATTGCAACAGTGTTTAAATAAATGAATGTTTTTATACCTGACTATAGCACCAGACAAACATTTGTTTAGATCATAATGATCTGCATAACTCAAAATAGTCAAAATCCACATTATTTAAGTGGTTCTAGTATTGTTTTAGCATAACTATGTAAACTCCAATAATAAATATTCACATTTTTTTGGGACATTTTGTGAGGAAATTAAAAAATACATGAATAATGTTATATTCTTATTTAGTTTTGTACTATATAATGTAGTTCATTAGGTAGTGATTTAGAAGCAAATTATGTTCTTTTTTTTAATTACGTTCTATTTATACAATAAAAAATCACTCATCTAAATATTTATACCTACCTATTTACATTTTGGACAGGAAGACTATTTTATGTTTTTGGCTCCGAATAGTTTTCTTAAGAATTTTAAAACCTTCCTAAGCTCTTTTGGGATATTCCATGCATATCTTAGAAGTTCATTTTGGTTAAACCTAAAACAAATTAAGTACAAAAAATGAAAATTTAAACAATACACAAAATTAGTCTTTTAGATTAGTTAAAAAAAAGTGTCGACAAAAAAATGGCTATGCCTTTTTCCTTAAACATTCTTATTGAAATAAACTTAAGTTTCTTTACTTACTTGCTGTTTTAGTATTTTAGTAGCAGATATAGTATAGAAGTAGTGACCGGATTGATTATTATACTTCTTTCGTCGAAATTGCATTTCTCTTTAATATTTTCCTCCCCTGAGGTCTGTCATAAAAATGTTCATTAGCATAAAAAGTTATTCAGGTGGTCACTTGTTGAATTCCTATATTTTGGAACCATGTATTTCTTTCTCATATCAAGAAAAGGAAACCTAAAGAAATAACAATAAGTTTTACAAAGATGTGATATTAAAATAATAAAAATAAGTAATTAACCTTTACTATAATCATTATGAGACGGATGAAGACGAACTTAGCTGGAGTTTACTTGCTCCTAATTTTAATTTTTCGATAAGAAAATAAGAAAGTTTAATTGCAAATTAAAGATGATTGCCTAATGCACCGCCTCTGATAATTAGGTTGTGTCTGTACTTACTTATGATATTATCTTGAAGAAGCATTTTCAACAGGCCTTTTACACATAAGGCATGTTTTCATCATATTATTAGAGATAATAAATCTTAAATATACATTTACAACCCTTACAACGTTATAAATAATAATATTTTCCGTAAAATACAAATAAGAAATTGACATTTGTCAGAAAGTATCAGAACTGGCGCTGTCAAACTTGGCAACGCTGATTAAATAAGCCAATTACAGAAGAGGTATTATCTCCCTCGGGGGGAGTAGATGTTGCTAACAAAATTTAGCGCGGGGAAGGGGGGAAGTCTCCCGAGATCACATAAGCCTTGTAAGTCAGTTGCCATTATTTTGACAAAATTAAATTAATAATACAAGCTGTCAATGTAAATGTACAAATAATTTAAATAGAAAAAAGTAAAATGAGTTCATCGGATAGTGAAGATGAATTTAGTAGCACACCACCCAATATTATTCAGTTAGCTGCGAACACTACCAATAACCTATTACCAGAAAAATCAGAAGGAAGATATAAAAAGATATATCAGCAATTTATGGATTGGCGTACAACAAATAATATAAAATCATTTTCGGAAAACGTACTCTTGGCTTATTTTGGAGAAATCGCTAAAAAATTTAGAAGTTAAGAAGTGTTATAACTTTGAAAAATGATGTAAACATTGAAAATTATCCGAAATTGCGAGCTTACTTAAAAAGACAGTCAGAAGGTTTTAAAAACAAAAAATCTAAAATTGTACATGCTGATCAGATAAAACTTTTTTTAAATAAAGCTCCTGATGTACAATATTTATTAACAAAGGAATGTTATTTAATAGTACCTATAACATAAATGTATACTTATATTACTTTTATTTTAAGGTTATTGCAAATGTTGGAATATGTGGAAACAAGAATTATAAAATATTAAAATTAGTGATATCGATGATTTAAGTACCATATTATTGATTAAAATCCCTGATACGAAAACCAAAGTATGTAGATCTTTCGTAATTTCCCGAAATTTCTATAAAATATATAGAGATTCGGCAACAAATTAGCGATCCGCAAATAAATCAATTTTTCCTTAACTATCAAAAAGGTAAATGTACGAAACAAGGGGTATAGTGCAGGGGATAGTGGCGCATTCGTTTGCAAAATTGTTTAAATTCGTAATTTTTTTTTTAAAGTCCGGAAGGCTTTCATGATTATAAAAGTATAAGATGACACTCGATACCTGTTGATGTTATTGTTTAAAAAACGAAAAATTAATTAGGCCAGAAAAAATGCATTTTTTTGCAATAAATTATTTTTTTTTATATTCTTTAGGATATTTCGAATAAAAAAGTCCTTACGCCCATCATCGTATCTTTAACCCTTTAATTGTTATGAATTTTTTAAAATCCGAAATTGACGAAAATTCTAATTTTCTTGAATTAAATAATATACCTTAAAATTTAGAATGCTATAATTTTAAATTTTTTACCGAATATTCAAACTATAATAAACAAAATAACCTAAATAAATTTTCAAAATTTTGTTTGTTGTTGTTTTTTTTACGTTATAAAAATATGCTTCCTACGCGCGTGTACTTTTAGAGAGAAGTACTTCTATCTCACTTCCAACTCAATGTATAAGATGGGTAAGAGAAAGCCCGATGACGCGCTAAATCAATTTTTTGCGGTTCTTCAGCGGTAATAAGTTTAAAAAAATTATTATTAACATTTTTCATAACACTTTGTTGTATTTGCCGATTAATAGTTTTGTATCGTGATTTTTTTTACTTTTTTAGATCCTTTCGATAACTTTTTTATTCAATGACGTTAATAGAAATGTTCCATCCACAAAAAAAATCATTTATTTATAATTTGTTTATTATAGTTTGAATATTCGGTAAAAAAATTAAAATTATAGCATTCTAAATTTTAAGGTATATTATTTAATTCAAGAAAATTAGAATTTTCGTCAATTTCGGATTTTAAAACATTCATAACAATTAAAGGGTTAAAGATACGATGATGGGCGTAAGGACTTTTTTATTTAAAATATCTTAAAGAATATAAAAAAAAATAAATCATTGCAAAAAATGCATTTTTTCTGACTTAATTAATTTTTCGTTGTTTAAACAATAACATCAACTGATATCGAATGTCATCTTACACCTTTATAATCAGGAAAGCCGTCCGGACATTTTAAAAAAAAAATTACGAATTAAAACAATTTTGCAAACGAATGCGCCAGTATGCTCTGGTCTAGTAGGATTAAACAAAATAGGAGGTGTTCCTAAACAAATAGCCGAATATTTAAAGTTACCAGATCCCAAAATGTATACAGGTCACTGTTTACATTCAACTTCTGCCACTCTTTTGGTTGATGCCGGTGGTGATCTAATGGCTCTTAAACGAGATGGCGGATGGAAATCTTTAACAACAGCCGAAGGATATGTCGATGAGTCATTAAATAATAAGACGTCAACAGCCAGTAGAATTATAAATTCAATTGAAAATAATCTACAAACCTTTACATATACTTTTATTTATTTATTTTATTACAATATCCAACAGGGTTGCCCCTAATTACAGGATAAGGAAAGGAATATTACAAAAATTGGGAATTAACATAAATAATTATTCTTATGTATATACATATATTGTAATGTAATAAAATATCATGTAGAAAAGGATATGCTTAGCTAGATAAAATAACAAATTAAAAATTTACCTTCAGTAAGAATGCATTAAAGCCACCAGAAACTTAATTTTTCATGGAGCGATTAAAAGAATACTTATTTCTATAATTTATAAAGCCTTGTACTTATATGAATCCATAAAAATCTATGTGTCATTACCTAAAATAAAATAACAATCATTAAAAATAAAATAAAATAAATTTTAATCAAAATACAAATTTTTTTTCGAATAATTATATTACAGTAAGTTTATCAAGAAAGTTTGACAAACTTGACAATTTTAAAAAATTGGTAAAATTGTTGCCAACATGATTTTATATGAGGAGATTTGTCTAAATTAATAAAAATTGACAACCAGAATAAAGAAATTATAATAACAATAGTATGAAAGAATTTCACAAAAATAATCGGACAGTGATATTTTAAATAAAGTCTTTTAGTTAAAATAGTAAATCAAATAAATAATAGATCACTAGAAGCAAATCGTTTTGATTGATTAAATTTAAAAAGTTATTACTTGATGAAAATTGGTAACTAAGGGGTTGTTGATTAAAAGAAAAAATTGGTGGTAAGAAAATTGATAAAAGATGAAATGTATGAAAAATTTTTGAATCCCGTAAAATTATAAAAGAAAAGAATCAATCGATCAGTTATCAAGAAATTAAAGAAACCTAGTTGTAAACTTTAATTGTAATTGACAAATAGTCAGAGCAAGGTATTTATTTACTCACCTCAAAAGTACGTTGTGCCGGCTTAGTGCGTCACAGGACAGTTTTTTTTAACACATATAAAAGATCCCGCATCTTAGCAGATGATGGTAAATTGACTTTGTTTTTATTGGAGAAGAACTTTACCACGGCTGGGAATACAGCATTCCTACTGCTGGTGACTGACCTGCAAAGAAAAAAAGGACAAGAAGGACAATCTCAGTGATTATGCTTAAAGGTATTGACTGTATTTAAATTGATATTTCTTACCTTTTGAACATATAAAGTTTTAATACAAGACAACTTCATTCAATATACCTCCGAGCAATTACTACTAGAGGGAGTCTTCCCCCCTTCCCCGCGCTAAATTTTGTTAGCAACATCTACTCCCCCCGAGGGGGAAAATACCTCTTCTGTAATTGGCTTATTTAATCAGCGTTGCCAAGTTTGACAGCGCCAGAAGTGTTCTGTGAGCGCCAGTTCTGACACTTTCTGACACATGTCAATTTCTTATTTGTATTTTACGGAAAATATTATTATTTATAACGTTGTAAGGGTTGTAAATGTATATTTAAGATTTATTATCTCTATAATTATGGTAAAAACATGCGTTATGTGTAAAAGGCCTGTTGAAAATGCTTCGTCAAGATAATATCATAAGTAAGTACAGACACAACCTAATTATCAGAGGCGGTGCATTAGGCAATCGCCTTTAATTTGCATGTAAACTTTCTTATTTGCTTATCGAAAAATTAAAATTAAGAGCAAGTAAACTCCAGCTAAGTTCGTCTTCATCCGTCTGTCTCATAATGATTATAGAAAAGGTTAATTACTTATTATTTTAATATCACATCTTTGTAAAGTTTATTATTATTTTTTTAGGTTTCCTTTTCTTGATATGAGAAAGAAATACATGGTTCCAAAATATAGGAATTCAACAAGTGACCACCTGAATAACTTTTTATGCTAATGAACATTTTTATTATAGACCTCAGGGGAGGAAAATATTAACGAAAAATGCAATTTCGACGAAAGAAGTATAATAATCAATCCTGTCACTACTTCTACACTATATTCATCTGCTACTAAAATACTAAAACAGCAAGTAAGTTTATTTCAAAAAGAATGTTTAAGGAAAAAGGCATAGCCATTTTTTTGTTGACACTTTTTTTTAAATAATCTAAAAGACTAATTTTTTGTATTGTTTAAATTTTCATTTTTTGTACTTAATTTGTTTTAGATTTAAACAAAATGAACTTTTAAGATATGCATGGAATATCCCAAAAGAGCTAAGGAAGGATTTAAAATTCTTAAGAAAACTATTCAGAGCCAAAAACATAAAATAGCATTCCTGTCCAAAATATAAATAGGTATAAATATTTAGATATTATGAGTGATTTTTTATTCTATAAATAGAACATAATTTGCTTCTAAATCACTACCTAATGAACTTTATTATATAGTCCAATACTTAACAAGAATATCACATTATTCATGTTTTTTTTTAATTTCATCGTTATGCTAAAACAATACTAGAACAACTTAAATAATGTGGATTTTGCCTATTTTGAGTTATGCAGATCATTATGATCTAAAAAAATGTTTGTCTGGTACTATAGTCAGGTATAAAAACATTCATTTATTTAAACACAGTTGCAATATACATTTTATTTAGTTTTTAAGTTAAAACCTATTAGGATATCCTAAAATGACTTTTTTCGTTTGATATGAGATTAATTATTCTACATTTTTGTTGGTGAAATAGGATATATTAAGATGTCTTACTGGTTTTTCTGATTATCTTAAAAGTTAGAATAATATACAAAGACTGTTATAACAAAAAAGAGATATACCTTTACTTAAACACAAAATTAGTCAGTTCAATTGTACAATAATTTAAAGCATAAATCCAGAAAACTTTAAAAATGTGTTTTTACTATAACAAGGACATAATTATTAAAAAAACTTGGCACATTAACTTTGACGATAGGTTTTTACAATATATATTATACAAATCACAATGAACTACACAAAACGACAGTATTAACAATTTAGCAATAAAAAAGTTAAGTGCAATGATGACATTAAAAGTTGAGTTTCTCGAAATACTTTTTTTAAATTGTCTCAGTACCTACCTAGTATTTTTCTAGCCCAATGATATTATATGAATGTGCATTGTGTGATATCTTATATTTTAGGAATAAAATGATATATTTTTTGCAGGTTTCTGTTAACAACGATTCAAAGAACTTTTGAATATATTATTAAAACGGCCTTTGCAAATATAATTCTCAATTAAGAGCTTTTGATCTAACATTAAATTTTTGTTCTCCATTAGGTTACAGCTTCCTAAGAAGAAAGTTTAACAAGACTTACCAGACTCAAAATATCAAAATTTTACCAATCAATTGATGATTCTACTAGTTTCCATAGGAAAATTTTCCTTGAAACTACTAAAAGAAAAGTGGCAGAGGCAACCGATGAAGGCAAAAAAGTCTTTTGCAAAACTAGAAATTTGTTTAAGAATCTAATTATTGTTTGAAGTTTTACCATTAATAATTTTTGATAACGATTTAAGATTATGAAGTTTTATTATGTATTTTACTCTGTGATAACCTATGTTTAAATTTTTATTAGGACCAAAATAAATTATAATTTTCATTTCAACTACAAAAACCCTCATAATATTAAAAGAGGAAAAAACGTTAGATTAGTTATGTTCAGGAATAATCTCTTTAAACATATATCTACTTAAAATGTGTTACTTTTAGAAGGTATGTTATTAACTTTCCATTTGTACTTGTATTAATTTATTTCATTTCATTATCTGTTGTATTTTCAAATTTATTTTGATATTAATCTTATCTATTTATATATTTCTTATATTCCCATATATGTTTTTGTTCATTGAAACAAACGTTTATTAGCTTATTAAATATAATGAATTCATATTGTTTTATTATATGCTTGTATGAATGATTACTTTTATTTCCTTTTAAAAATGAACTTCGAAGATAAAGCCGAAACGGTGCCGGTGAGAGAGAATAAAAAATTAGACGAAAGTGACGATATTTACTGGAGCTTTCATCTACACCTGAGCCAGCAAGATTCGTCTTCCCTTCATCCTTACATTCTCCAGATTTACAGAGAAAACGCCGTCCTCTTTAACATATCTAGACCTTCTTTGACGGGGACTATACTACTACATTATCAGCTTTATTTGTTATCCCGAGCAATTTAAATGCATTCGTAATTGCTCATTCTCATCTCTTGTAGATTCCGTACTCAGTTTTCTTATTTTTAGTTACGTTTGCACTGCTCTTTTATTTTCACAGCTTTAATTCTATAATGCTGTAACGCTACAATATGGATCCATTTTTGTGGTTTATACTATTTAATGTTATTCGTAAGTGACCAACCTATTATAATAATTAAAGATTATTGTATACAGGCCTGAAGATGTTTCTGTAAGGCCGAAACTAGTCGCTACTGTATTTATTTATAATTAAATTGATTTTAAGGTTTTATTCTTCAATTGAAAAAATTAGACCGTTACAGTGATTTTGTTTCATTTCCTGCATTAGACACATATAAGACGGTATTCTTTTTAAATATAGTAAAATTAGCAAATTTTTTAGTTTTTTTTTACAATTAAAACGTTTGGACAATGTGTGTTTTTATAGATAAATGATACGCCACTGAACAAGAAGGATGTTTACCTTCCCCCTTGTGCCCGCTTCCTCACTTCCTCTACAGATGTTGCTAATACAACAATCGCCTACAAACTCGTTTTCACGCTCCCTCTATTAGTAATTGCTCGGAGCAATATACCAATCATTGTAGTTTGAGGTTATATTTCTTAAACACGAACAGAAACATTCAAGGACATTGTTACCAATTCAGGTCTAATATAACTACAGGCCATTTGAACTACAAATTTTGCATTAGAATGAACTGGTTTTGTGTAATAATTTAAATTTAAGTTCTTACGTTAATCAAGTATGATAGAAGGAATGAATGAGTTGATATTTGAACAACCTAATTGTCTATTTAACTGTATTGTCTTTGGTTTTTCTTTTAAAATAAATGTGTATTGTTGGTTGCATAACTGATTGATTAATTTTTGAAGATCATTGCTGTTTCGCAAAATTTGATAGGGGAGATTGGGACAATCTCTTATTTGCTTCTTGAAACCACTATAAATCCCTGAGAACTATAAATATTTTATGAAGGGTAATAACATATTAAACAAATACCTGAGTCTCGTGCAAATTGAATAGAAAAGGAATGTTAAAGGCCTATATAGGTAAGTTTCTGAAGTGCTTATGATATAACATTAATAATATTGTCATTGGCGTCTAATATAAATTTATTTTATGAGTTAGCTGAAAGGTATTATTTTCTACACTAAGAAAACAAATTTATATAAAAAATATTTTCTTAAAAATAATTAAATCATACATACATATCATTACAATATAAACTTAAATCTAAATGAACACGAATTTAAACAGACATGGGTGCATCCTGAAAAAAAACTTACATAAGAAAAAAAGGATGCATTAATTTCCGCCTTTAATAATTACTGCGCAAATTAATTTGTCAAAAAGATATTTCTAATAGATGCAACAGAGGAATTAAGAATGTCTATATCATCTTCAATGTTCGAATAGTTTAGGATCATTTGAAATAAAGGCGATGCTTTGTATTTGTTAGTTCTATGTGCTTGTTGATAGAATAGTTGATTTCTTCGGGAATTAACTCTAGGGACGTGAAAGTTTAACATTTCCAAACATGAAATACAATCCACCTTGTTATTTAATAACTTGAACAGAAATATCACTGAGTGCATTGCTCTCCTTTTTGAAAGACTACATGTATTGAAACGGTTTAAATAATAACTTTGAGGAAGTTCTCTTATAGGATAAGTACCATCACTTAAAAGACAAGCTGATTTAAAAATCTTCGTTGAACTCTTTCCAAATGGTTTTTTTTTTTTTTTTGTTAGAGTATTGTTACTAGTCATTGCTGACTAACCTACAATTTTAATCTAAAAATTTTACAAACTAATTACTTATCTAAGAAGTCCCCATTGGGCTGTCTTAATTGTTTCTATAGGAAAGCATCACAAGTTGGTGTGAAGATTTATTACACTTTTTTACACTAGCACTAACATTAACGTTCACTGCACTAGCTCAAATGGCTTCTTCCTTTTGAGCCTTCTGTTGAGTGTAGAGTTGTCCAGTAATTGCAGCGCTTCTTCGTTGACGTGGGAGTGGAGTCGACCCTCATGTTTCGCAGCAAACCTCTTTATTTCTTCTTCGATTGTTGGCACCTTCAGGTCTCTATGAAGATAATCGTTTCGGAAGAACCAAGGTGCATCAACAATACATCTTAGTACTTTATTTTGGAAAACTTGAATCATGTTGATATTACTCTTGCTGGCACATCCCCATAGCTGTATGCCATAAATCCAGATGGGTTTTAGGATTTGTTTATAAATCAGCAGTTTGTTGTGCACTGTCAATTTGGATTTTCTTCCTAGGAGCCAATACATTTTCTTGAATTTAAGTTCAAGTTCTTTACGCTTTTTTTTATGTGCTCTTTCCATTTAAGTTTTACATCTAGGTTCATCCCTTAGATTAAAGAGACCGAAGATGTAACATTGCACACTGCGCATGTTGTCTATTTTAAGCCAAAGTAACCCACCAATTGAAAATCATTGTTGCACGACGCCACCCGAATTGCTCCGATTTCCATTCAGCGATCACCTCCACCTGAGTTTAATCACCATTGACAGCTGTTTTTTGATTTATTTGTTGGTATTTTAGCAATTTAAAGTGTTCTAGTTATTCAATTTCAAGTTCAAAATGTCACGATGTATCTTGAAAAATTGTATGTACTTATAATACAAGTACTACTGTTATGAATATATTCGTTTTCAGCGGTTAATATTTATTAACGTTTTGACATAAAGCGCCATGATTCTCTGGGCTGAATACTTCAGATCCGCATTAAGGGGTTTCAATAAATATTAAGCAACAGAAATCAGATTTCATATTACATAAATTTACAAAAGGGTAAAATTTTGAACATTTAATTTAAATAAATAGTAAATAGGCATTATTGCTAACGAAATTTTGTATTTAAAAAGTAGTTTCATAAGAATAAATAAGAGGTAAAGAATCATAGTTGCTAGCTAAATTTTATTTTTATAAGGTATTTTTATAAGAATATTAGATGAAATACAGGATGACCTACTTAAAATTTCAAGGTTCATCTTATTTGCGGTCAAGTCGAAAGTGACATTAAATTTTCAGTCTTAAAACAAAGTAATCTAGTATAAGCAAAAAAAAATACTAAAGATACAGGAGTTAGGTCCGATTCCACCGTTGTGTTAAACGGAGATTAAAATGACAGTGTTAATGTAAAAATGTCATTTTAAACTTCGTTTAACACAACGGTGGAATCGACCCTTAGTCACGTTAATAAAATGTTACATTACAAACCCCTAAACAACTCGAACATAATTTTCGTTTACTAAAAAAAATCCAAAATTTAGCAATATTTATTTATTATACAATCGAATGCGATTTCAAAGATAACTGGATCAAAAAATCCGAATCTCTAAATTTTGGAGCTAAATGCTCAGATAAAAGCAAGCGACCGATAGGGGTTACAAAAATAATCGATTTATCGATAATTCTGATATTTTTTAATGAAAATCGATTAATCCGCTGTTTTTAATAAATTATTTTCGTTTTCTTCGATTTTAAAAGAAATACAAAAAAAGTAGATTTATTCAAAATAACCGATTTATCGTTTAATCGGTTTTTTAATTATTTGATTATTTTCGATTTTTCAAAGATATTATATGAAAATAATCGATTGAATATAATCGGTTATTTTACATAATCGATATTTTTGTTATTTTTTTAAAATTATCGATTTATTGGATAATCAGCTTTTTAATAATTAATTATTTTCGATAATCGAATAATCAATTTCAAAGGAAATATGAAAAAAGGATTATTAGAAAATAATAGATAATTCGTTTTATTTTTTGGAAAATCGATTTATCATAGAATCGGCTTCTTAATTAATTGGTTATTTTCGATTAGGCGATTATTTTGGAATTATTGATTATTTTTGGTATTTCAAAGATAATCGAATTATCGATTTTAAAGGAAATACAATAAAAATAGATTATTGATAATAATCGATTGATCGAAAATAATCGATTGATCGAAAATAATCGATTGATCGAAAATAATCGATTATTTAAAATAATCGATCATTCTGTTTTTTTTGAAAATCGATTTGACAGTTAATCGACTTTTTAATTAATCGATTATTTTTGAAATACAATAAAATAGATTATTGATAATAATCGATTTATTATAGAATCGGCTTCTTAATTAATTGATTATTTTCGATTAGGCGATTATTTTGGAATTATCGATTATTTTCGGTATTTCAAAGATAATCGAATTAACGATTTTAAAAGAAATACAATAAAAATAGATTATTGATAATAATCGATTGATCGAAAATAATCAATTATTTAAAATAATCGATCATTAATTTTTTTTTAAATCGATTTATCAGTTAATCGACTTTTTAATTAATCGATTATTTTTGATTAATCGATTATTTTCGATTTTTCAAAGATTATCGAATAATCTGTTTCCATGGACGAAAAAAAATGGTTTATTTGAAAATAATCGATTATTTAAAATAAACGATAATTCTATTTATATTATATTTTGTAAACACTGATTTATCGGTTAATTGGCTTTTTAATTAATCGATTATTTTTGATTTTTCAAAGATAATCAAGTAGTCGATTTTAAAGGAAATGACAAAAAATATATTGTTTGAAAATAATCGATTGATCGAAAATAATCGATTATTTTCAATGATCGATAATTTATTTCGATAATCACTCATCCCTAGCGACCAAATGACTTTTAATAGATTTAAATTTTAAAATGTTATCTGGTTTCAGACATATGCATTTCTAGAGTTTTATGTGACTCATCCTTCATAATAATTAATATTCTTAAAGAAAGAAGCCTTAATATACATTTTTCTGAGGTTACAATACAAAACAGCATTTTCTCATTTTGACTAATTTTTAATAATATGTAATAGCCGTAGAAAAAATATAATGTTCAACTCATAAGGGTAGATTTGCAGTATTAGCCTGCGCACATGCTATTTTTATAATACTCGTAGACAATGAGTAACATTTTTTGCTCTATTAACAATATATTCTATTTCAACATTTTACTGTAATCTCTTGCAGAAAAGTCCGTAGTAAATAAACGCTAACGAAATATTCTATAAAAGGTCTTCTCTTTACATAAAATGTCGTGGCATCTGTTTGATATTAAAAAATCACGTTAATTTTATTTCATAATACAAAATTCGATTAAACACCTTTTAAATAAACCTAATAGTTAATTAAGATGCTAATAAACAAAGTCCGGTCCCTGTCACAGAGTTCGGGTCGCCGCCCAGTTCCCCCACTCCGTTAACCCTTTTTTAGAAATTGGCAACATTTGCGCAGGTTTAAAACCGGTGTATGTTATATCTCTGGTCTCTTTTATCTAAGGTTCATCCCTAGGTATTTGGCCGAATCGTGATGCGGAATAACGTCATTGTTTATTCTTATTTGTTTTTGTTCATTTCGTTGAAGAGTAAAATTAACATGCACTGATTTAGTTTGGTTTATTTTTATTTTCCATTTTTTTGTCGATCGATTAATTCTGTTGCAGGTTTCCTGAAGTTTTTCTGAGGTCTCTGTATTAGTTCCGTCAACTGCCAATATTGCAGTGTCATCTGCAAATGTTGCTATTTTAACAGATTGTTGTTGAGGGATATCGCTGGTGTATAATAAATAAAGAACCGGTCCTATCACACTGCCTTGTGGGACACATGCTTTAATTTCTTTCATTTCGGAGTATGCCTCGCCTTGCTTTACTCTAAACATTCTTCCCGTTAAATATGATTGTAGAATGTCGACATATTGTATAGGGAGCATTTTTTTAAGTTTCTTTATTAGGCCAGCGTGCCAGACCTTGTCAAATGCTTGGGCTACGTCAAGAAATATAGCTGAGCATATATATTTTTCTTCGTAAGCTTTTTCGATGATATTGGCTATCCTGTGTACTTGATCTATTGTCGAGTGTTTGTTTCTAAAACCAAATTGGTGCGAAGGGATCAGATTTTTATTTTCAATTATTGGTTTTAGTCGTTTTAGTAACAGTTTTTCAAATAATTTAGGTATTATCGGTAACAATGATATAGGTCTATATGACGACACTTCATTCAGAGGTTTTCCTGGCGTAGGAATTAGGATAACTTCAGCCATTTTCCACGCATCAGGTATATATTTAAGACGAAATGCTGCATTTATGAGGTATGTCAATTTAACAATAGCCTTCCACGGTAGTTTCTTTAATATTTCTCCAGTAATAAGGTCATATCCTGGGGCTTTCTGTGAGTTGATGTTTGTCTGAATTTCTTTCGTAACTTCATTGGGAGTAACTAGCTTAATTTCAAGTTGTTCCATATTATGGATGGTCTCATTAGGAGTGTCTTGATTTTCATCTAATTGGAACGTGTTTTGTAAGTGGTCAGCGAAAATATCAGCTTTTTGTTGATTGTCTCTTGCCCATTTGTTATCTGCTATTCTGATAGGAGGACAGTGTTTACACGAATTTTTCATCTTTTTAGTTGTCTTCCAGAGTGAATAATCAGTTTCTTCATCATCTGTTAGCCCTACTAGGTATCTGTTGAAGGATTCTTCTTTGTGATTTAGAATTTCTCTTCTCAGTCTTTGGGTAGCCCTATTTAATATATTTTTATCTTCTGGTGATCTTGTCATCTGTCATTTTTTTCTTAGTTCTCATATTCCTTATAACAAAACCTAAAATTCGATAAGCAGAAGCAGTTGTTTTTTCAATACGCGATGTAAACGTTAATTTTGGATCAAAGAAAACTCCAAGATCTTCAATCAGTTCTGGTCGATTTAATGTATATATGTATATATACTGAAAATACCAATGTCCAAGAAGAACACACCATACAGTTTACGTCATCCCACCATTCACCGCGTAAGGGAATAGTTATAAATAATTGCCAAAATTTTACAATTAATTATTACAAATAAATATTTAATTTAAATTGTTCCAGAATTTTGTGAAATTAAGTTACTTGTTATGCTTTTTATTTCTATAAATTAAATTAGTCGTAGAAAAAGTATAGTACCAACTAGAGTTGTAAGATTATTACATGCTCATCAAATTACTGCGCTCGCCGCTACGCGGCTCGCGCGCCACTTTTTTACTTGCATGTGATAAGCTCCTTACAACTCTCGTTATGTAATATACTATTATATACGAGGTGACAATTTATAAACTTTCAATGGTTATATATCATAAACTAAAGTTAAAAATATTGTATCTTGGTTACTACCTGGCCCGAAACTCATGTGATGCCAAGTAACAAAAAACTCATCTTAATTGAAAAATTTTGAACAAACAATATAGAGGCAAAGATACAAACATGACAAGCATTACCTAGAAAATAAAAAAATGTCCAACACATGACTTTCCTATCTAGTTATTATAGGCATTTTCCGGTTATTTTGTACAACCTATTGCAGCACCTCTATAAATGTTTAGAGGATAAACTAAATATCTTCGAGCATATATTTACTAGAGCAATCGTTCAAATGGACTTTGTTTTGGTACAGGGGGGAAAAATAGTGTCCAGCATTCCCATTGGTCTGTTTCGTTTTGCTTGGCATGTCAAATCGTTCAAAATAGCTTATTTTTGTAGTTTATAAGTGATTTTTTTGTATTTTATTACTTTACTGATACAAATTTTAACAATGGTGAGAGATTGTGTAAGTTGTAAATAGAAATAAGAAAAGGCATCGTCAAGGGCATTTCACAGGTTAGTAACCATTAGCGTCTCTACCATTTTTTTAAAAGAAACACTACCTACATTTTATGAAAAAAGCCGTTAAACATAAATTTAAAATAAATGGTAAATTTAGTGAATTAAATTTAAAGAACTTGTAATATGTATAAGGAATATTGTTTTTGATTTTCGAAAAGTTAAAAAAAAAAAATAATCATAATTTTTCAATATAAACAAGCTTTTTGTTTTTAAGTCATTTTATCATGATAATGTTGAAGATGTTAAATCAATAATTTTTGTTTTTTGTAGGTTTCTAGCTAATCCTGTCGATAAAACGCATTTAGTGAAACATATTAAACTTACCCCAGAAAACATTTCAAATAGTGATGTTTTATGTTCCAATCATTTTTCTGGGTATATATTTATGTCAAAGACTGGATGTAGAGCAAGAACTAGATTAATTCTAGGTGCATTGCCATGAGAATTTACTGAGGCCCCAGAAGAAGATGAATCTAAAAGGTAAAGAACCCTGCACTTTTCTTGTGGGTTAATCGTTTAAAATTTTTAATTTTTCAGTGATGATCTGAACCATCAAGCCTCTGTTGCAGAAAAAGAAAACGCAGAATTAGAAAGCATGTAAGTAACTAAGTACTTTTTAATACAACATACATTTTATTTTATAATAATTTACTATTACTACCCATATTTTTTATAAACCACAAAAAATGACAATAATTATTTTTTATTAAATGTACCTGTGTTCTTTAATTAAGTAGACTAATAGTAGTTAAGAAATCAGCAAAACCTAATGTGAGTTTTTCAATAAAAAAGTAATTTTAAGCTTCTATTATTTGCACTCCTAGTCATTAAGAAATAATTGAAGCTTAAGACAGTTTTCCAATTAAAATGAAGGAAGCTTCACTTATTTGTTAACGACTAGCAGTGCAAATGTACCTAAGTATTAGCTTGATTTCTATTTGTAGTATATCGTTTAGTAATTGAACATACATTGGTTACGAACATTATTTTTATATTTAATAAATTATTGGAAAAAGTTTTTGTATTGTAATTCTTGTACACGTGTGTCAAGAGGTCATAAATATTTGTATAATATACCTACTATTTATTTATATTTTTGATTTTTAAATATAAGCTTTTTAACTTTTTTATTGCCTATTACTTCAACCTTCATTTTTCCGTTATACACTTTCTGATGTTTGAATTAAAAAAATCTGATGTTTCCAACATAAATATTAATAATAATATTAATAATAATAATAATTATTATTATTATTATTTACTATTAGTATATAGGCACCTACTTAAATAATGCAAGCTTATAAAATATGTGCATAATTTAAAGAATTTTGAAGGTATTTATCAAATCTATTATTTATATTAATTGCAAACCCCGTAAAAATGATGCGACACTGTTAATAGTGTCTTACATTTCCCCTCAGAACGTAAACAAACCCTATTGAATGCGGACTCTATGAAATATATATGCTCGAAGCTAAATATATACATTTTCCACATATATCTACCTCGAAACATTTTTCTATAGATATTCATTGAAAACAAAAATACTGAAAAATTTAAAGGACCCCGCACTTTTTACATTGATTTTGGGTACTGACAGAATAGGTTTAAATTTTAGTATGTTATTTTTCAGGTCAATAGGGGCAAGTTTCTTATGGACCTCAAGTAGGCAGCTCTACAGGGTGAGCTGTTAGAAGGATTCAAAAGGAAGGAGTGGAGAATTAATATTTTCAAATAAATATTTACCACCCAGCAAACATTTTCTATAACATTAGTTATAACTCGACTTTGTTAAAGACGAATTTACTTATTGAGGTAATTATTACGTAAAATTGACTAGAAAAATATACCTCTAATGTAAATTTACCAAACGGTTTTAATTTATATTTAAATTTACGTAAATTATACCAAGAAATCTACCTTTTACACAAATCTACTTAAAAGTAACTTTAACCATATCAGCAAGGGAAAAACTACTAAAAAAATAACCAACAATTACTTCAAAGTTAAATTTCCTTTGTAGTAAAATTAGGTGCCATATTTAGGTAATATCTACCTGTTTGGCAACTAAAAATCGTCTTTATAGTAGAATATCCAACTAAGTAGATTTGGTTAAAAACTCTACGTAATTTTATGCCTCCATAGTAACCTATTTGGCCGCTTTTATTTACTCTCCTTTAAAGTAATATTAGGTCGAGATCGTAGCAAAATTCTACCTATTTATCTACCTAATTTCAACCAAATAGTCGAATACTCATTTAGTTGACCTATAAGTCATCTTGAAGAAATATTTATTAACTTTGTTGTAGCAATTACCACCAATTTAAAAAGAGTCATACATAACCTATTTGTAAAATTTATATTATTTAGGTTATTTTAACAATTAGGTTGTTCAGTTACTGTCTTCGTCATTATTCTTAAGAATTTCGGCCATTTTAAAAAAAACCATTACAGTCGTAATCTTAATTTACGTGTGGTGTAGATAGAGCTTTAAATGAGTGCGAAAAATAATTAATAAAATGAGTTCGAAAAATAATAAATCATATCGTTATACTTCCGATTTTTATCGTAAAGTGAAACGTCTAAAATCTCAAGTGCAGAACAACGTGACCTAAATATGTTATATTTACCTATAGGTAAATTTTTTATAGAAACTATACGTTATTATTTCTTTAAATAGGTAAAGTTAACTAATATGTCGTGAAATTGAAGGTAATTCAACTTAGTAAAAAGGTATTTGTAAAATACGTAGATTTCCTTAGTCATAATAACTTTTAGGTAGAATTCGCACAATACGCCATATTTTCTTAACGCAATTGAAGCACGATTCCAAATTTTAAATTTTTAAAATGACCATAACTAAAACATACGAATGAAAATACCGAAAAACGAAACAATATTGATTTTCTAAAGTAATACACAACAAACGTAACATAGTTTTAGCTCATAATATTATTTTTTTACACGATCATATTTTTTTCTTATATTTTTTTAATTAGAGAGTATTTTGGAAGGGTATTGTTATTTTTCTAAGTAGAACTGTTAACATGCACGACAAAATTTTCTTCGCATTAATTTCAACAAGCGTGAACTGTATATTCACCGCAATTACATTACATATATTTTTGTCACCGACATTTATTTATTTTCAATCTTTCATGTGAATTAGGTATATGTTTTAGTTGTGTTGGTGACTTCTTACAATATTTCTACTTATATATAGAGAAAAATACCAAATAAGTATAAAATTTCTTTTCGTACACTTGGAGGCATACGTCATCTGCATATATTTTGGTAGTTTCTACCTAAATTTAGTTAAATCAACGTCGAATTAACGTTATACTGACGTCAAATTTCCCTAGAGAGGTATTACTAACCAAACGTACTGGGCTACTACAATGTGGATTTAGATGTAATTCTACCTATTTTGGTAAATAAAACCAAATTTCGACGTCGTCTTATTCTCCACTTATGTCGAATCCACGTCGAGCCAACGTAAATTTTACTTAATTATGGTTAAATCTAATTTTGCGACCAAATTTATTATATATAATTTAGGTAGTATCGACGTCAAATAACACCAAAATGTTTGCTGGGGCGTGTGCGTGTGCGTGTGCGTGTGCGTGTGCGTGTGCGTGTGCGTGTGCGTGTGCGTGTGCGTGTGCGTGTGCGTGTGCGTGTGCGTGTGCGTGTGCGTGTGCGTGTGCGTGTGCGTATGCGTGTGCGTGTGTGCGTGTGCGTGTGTGTGTGTGTGTGTAAGTCTGTGTGCGTCTGTGTGTCTGTGTGTCTGTGTGTCTGTGTGTCTGTGTGTCTGTGTGTCTGTGTGTCTGTGTGTCTGTGTGTCTGTGTGTCTGTGTGTCTGTGTGTCTGTGTGTCTGTGTGTCTGTGTGTCTGTGTGTCTGTGTGTCTGTGTGTCTGTGTGTCTGTGTGTCTGTGTGTCTGTGTGTCTGTGTGTCTGTGTGTCTGTGTGTCTGTGTGTCTGTGTGTCTGTGTGTCTGTGTGTCTGTGTGTCTGTGTGTCTGTGTGTCTGTGTGTCTGTGTGTCTGTGTGTCTGTGTGTCTGTGTGTCTGTGTGTCTGTGTGTCTGTGTGTCTGTGTGTCTGTGTGTCTGTGTGTCTGTGTGTCTGTGTGTCTGTGTGTCTGTGTGTCTGTGTGTCTGTGTGTCTGTGTGTCTGTGTGTCTGTGTGTCTGTGTGTCTGTGTGTCTGTGTGTGTCTGTGTGTCAGTGTGTGTGTGTGTGACTATATCCACCATAACTCATGAACCGATACAAAGAAAAACACCAAATTTTAAACCTTAGCTTTATTCCGTCCTGCGGTGAACTGATTAGATTTTGGGCAGAGTCGGAACATTTGGGGGGGTACTTTATTGGTGGTCATTTTTATATTTTATAGAATATATCCGTTATTTACGTTTAAAGACAAAAAATGTTTAAATAAAAGTTACCCTCAATATTAATATCTATAATTTTTGATCCATAAAAAATTTTACTAAAATGGTCCGTATTCGAGAAATTTGACAAAATGTAAAAAAATGATTTTTTTATAAAAATTGTTTAAATAAAAGTTATTTGTAATATAATTCTCTATAATTTTTATCAAATACATAATTTCTCTAAAATGAACCGTATTCGAGATATTTGAGAAAATGTGTAAATTTCGAATTTTGAAGAAACTCAAAAACGAAAAAAAAAACATTAAATTTTAAACTTAAGTTTTATTTCGGCCTGAGGTGAAATGATTAGATTTTCGACTTTATGGGAGGCCGTTTTTATATTTTATGGAATATATCTGTTATTTACGTTTGGAGAAGAAATTTTTTTTAAATAAAAGTTACTTCTAATATTAATTTCTATAATTTTTGTTTTATGCAAAATTTTCCTAAAATGGTCCGTATTCGACAAATTTTACAAAATGTAAAAAATTATGATTTTTAAAAAAAATGTTGAATTAGAAGATGTTTGCCATATCGATCTCTATAATTTTGTTTTTTTACATGATTTCTCTAAAATGGACCATAATGGAAAAATTGGAGGAAAATTATAAAATTTAAATTTTTCAGAATTTTTGAGTTAGATATATATGGAAAATGTATATATTAAGTTAACCTCTAAATATTTACAGAGGTGCTACAATAGGTTGTACAAAATAACCGAAAAAACCCGTAATAACTATATAGGAAAGTCATGTGATGGACACATCAGATTTTTTTATATCTATCAATGGCGTAGTCTATTGCTAATTAAATGTGTATATTTAAGTTAAATTTTCGAGGATTCTATTTTAAATAAATACATTTAAGCTCCATATCCGTCTTTTGTTATATTCTTTAAAGAGCGATTTAATAATTCTTGGTTGTCCGTTTCAACCAATTTTAATTCTCCCCGTCTTAGTGTATGTTTCCCAACAAAAAAAGTTTTCGACAAAAATTTCAAATCTACTAATAAATTTTGCACGCTGTCTTACCAATAGAGCCACAACGTGATGCTTCGAAACATTGTCTTTAATTGGTTACTATGACTAATCGAGAAACTTAAATTGATTCATTTCCGGAAAAGCAGACAATATATCAAAATATTGTGTAAAATACGTAAACTGAACACCCCGTAACTAAAACGATTAGTTCCAATGGTAACAAATATTACCCTAAAGTGGTCAGAAATGCGGTTTATTTCCTACATAAAAGCCATTGTGGCTGGTCAGCCACCCTCGGTTTTCTAAGGTCAAAACTCTGCTAATGGTTATATCTCTTCGTTTTATTATAGGACAATAAACATGGTCGATTGTTGAAAAATCATAAGATATAATTTCGCTTTAACAGCCATGTTTAGGTAAAAGCTATAACTGAGTGTTAATAAACGGTTTTTAGCATAATAAAACAGAACTTGAATTCTTTCATTCGAGAGACGTTTAGGGCCAATTTTATATAAATATTAAAAGCCACTTTAAATGTCACATCGATTTCATAATACAAATTTGTTGAAAAAGTAAGCTTAGAGCTTATTTTAACTCTATACCAATTTTTACTCCTTTAGGATAAATTCAACCGCTAGTAGTTAAGAAATAAACCAGGTTTAAAATGACCTTGTCACTTTAACATTTGCTTAGTAAGTTAACTTCGTTTAACACAACGGTGGAATCGGTCCTTAAAAGCTTAAACCGTGCTTTTAACAACCATTGATCTGGCAACCTAGGGATACGACATGCGTAATCGAAAAGTGGGACCGGGTCCGCCATTACTGTGAGTGCAACTTGTCAATTTTATAGGTTATATTTTTAGTGTCATTTGTGTAATTTGAATGTAATTTGTGTTTAAGCAAATTTTGAGTGTTACACACTTATAAAGTATATAATGCCTTGCTGTGTTATACGTTCCTGCTCTAGCGATAGACGTTTTTGTGAAAAATCGACTGGAATAAAGTTTCATAGGTTAGTATCAAAATTATAAATATACAGGATAGTATTATTACAAATTTGTATAAAATGTGTAAAAGTATCCTTTTAAAAGTGCAAAAAAAATCATCTATTAACTTTTGGGCCCACCTATATTGGAATAATTTTTCATACGAAATAATATTTATAGATTTCCAAAAAAATCCTGGATACCGTTTGTCAACAAACATAATTGGGAACCTTCTAAATTCAGCTGTATATGTTCCAAGGATTTACTTGAGAAGTACATTAATCGTACGCCATTTCGTTTATCAAATTTATAGGCATTTTATATTCTTATTTATATTTAAATATAACCTACCACCAGTTTTATTTATTATTTCTACAGCTGATTGAAAAGTAGAGCTTCATGTTTTATGTATGCATGAGTATTGTTTGTTTTATTAAGGTTAATTTAAAACAATATTAATAGACCTTTTTAATTACCCATAGTTTGTTTCAGATTACTGCGTTAAAAGGAATTGGTAAAAATAAAGCGATTTGCCAGCTTTGGGGATGTGTCAGTAAAAGTGACATCGAAGTTATTCAACGTTTCCAGAATAAAGTATTAAGGAACATCGTCGATGCACCCTGGTACTGCCACAATACTGATCTTATTAGGGACCTTAAAGTGGAGACTGTTGAAAATAGAATACAAAAATTTGCCAGAAGTCACCAACAACGACTGCTCCAACATGGAAACCTCGAGATTATCCAACTCCTAAATAATGCCAATCTAATAAGAAGACTTAAGAGAAAGAAACCTTTTGAGTTAGTTCAGTGATGTTAAAGCAGAGTATAGTGTAGTTGAGTGATTTAAACTCTAAGGTATACTAGAAAGTAGACTATCAGTTTGTGAAGTTTTTCATCCCTTGCTAAGTTAGAATAAAATTTCTAATTGATCTTAATGATTAGATTGTAATAATCGTAAATGTTTCTTTACTTGGGGCATTTATTTAAAAAAAACTATTTGTTTCAGATTAGTGCATTTAAAGGACTTTGTGATTCGCCTTTTTATTTTATGAAATAATGTTTAAAAATTATTTGTTTTAAGAATCAATGTGTGAGTTTCGTGTATTTTAAATGAACATTTTATAAATGTCTTTTTTTAGTCTAATAATATTTTAGAAAAAAAAGCCAGAATACATTTCTGAAATATTACTATTTAATATCTCTAAAAGATTTCAAATTGTTATTTCACAAATATTATTGTGAATTATTATATTTATAGGACTTTTTACGTTTCAGGCACATTTCAGAAACTTTTGGTTAATTATCAACAATAATTATAAACGTCAGTTAGCTACTCAGTACTACACTTGTCAACTACGTTTCCTTTTTATGAAAAAATTAAATTTGCAACATGCCTTTGCTGTTTTTGAATTAATAATATGCTGACATAGTGTACCTTTAATGATTTTGTCATGAATAATTGCGAGCTGCTTGTATGGAGTATCAGCGACGATTTCCACACCGACAAGTTCTAAAGCACTAAACATTCAATGCTGTGTTTCGACATATTCAAACATATGTCATACTATGTTAATATATCTTTTGATATTAAACTCTTGTAGCTTGGTAACCATGTAGAATTGTATATTAGTTTATGGGACATTTTATGCTTGAAATGAATTCAGGAATATGATATTTAAGTTTGCACAGTGCATATTATGAACATACTGTATATAAGTTCTTATAATAATAAATATTTAACATCAATACTCACTTAGTCTTTTTTTAATGAGACTAGCAACAAAATCATAACCGTTTCTTTAGTATTAAAAATAAATATCACTCATAGACATGGGCGTCGTTACACAATTCTATAGGGGGGGGGGCAAAATTTTGAAAAATTAAAATGTTTATTAGTTGAAAAACAGAGAAAATGAAAAATAAAAGAGCAATACAAATTAACAAAAGTTTTTAATAAATAAAATAACCCAACAAAAAACACAAAAAATAAAAAAAAAACAAGAAACTTCAAACACATTTTTAAAAAACAAATAGAAGGTGTGAGATAAAAGAAAAATATGAACAAGGAGACAGAGCCGTACATAATATATAAAAAAAAATATTTATAGAAACACAAAACCAAAAAACTCACTCAAACACGTCGACGAACACTAGGAAAACGTAAATTTTTAATTTCTTCTTCCTCTACCTAAAATAATCGATAACAGAAAACATGATTTCTTTTTAGTTTTTTGCCTATTTTCATTCATTATTCGCTCTGGGCGTGACAGCAGCGCCAACTAATTTATGAACTAACGGACGATATTTGCGTATATTGACAATACAATTTTTAATGGAATTAAAAAATATATATGTTGATTTTAATAAAAGTATATAGATTTGTAAAACAAGTGAAAAAAAATTAATTATTATATATTTTTATTAGGTACTCCAGCAAAAATGAAAGTAGTATAATCAATAATAAAACATAGGCAGGCTACGGTGGTGTAAGTGTTACGGCGCGGCATTCATTTGTCAGCCAATTTTCTGGCAAAACGAGACACGATTTCAGATCCTACAGAAGACCATGTAAATTTATTTGCATGGTTTTCTATAGGATTTGATGGACCCAGTATTAGCAGAAATTTAATTTTTGTTGATATGACATCCAAATTATTAAAATAAAATCACCTGCATTACCGTTTACGATGATAATGAGTGGGGTTTTACGGGTTTTCCTCACCTGTAAGTCAAATGTCACCATTAATCATCTTTAAGTCGCCCCAGAGCGCCCCGGAAAATAATAATAATAATAATAATAATAATAATAGCCGCCCCTTTCTCCGTACAAGCTCAGCTTTTGGGTTTAAAATTCACTCGTAAGGGGGTGAATTAGGGACGGTATTATTATTATATATTTACGAGAAAATGTATATGTTGCCTAAGCCTAATAAGTTAACATTAAAGAAAATGTTAAATAATGTGAAAACAAAAACATTACCATTATATAATAACGTAGTCTCAAAACGTATTAACAAAAATAATTGGTAAATTTGCGATTGTAATTCATATTTTCTTTATTTTAGTTCGAAAGAACCCATAGAAATTAATGAATAAAATTGGTTTCCTATCAATAAGTCACAAGATTGCATTTCAGCCACATACAATAATCAAAGGCAGAAATCTAATCCTTGCTCAACGTTTAAGAATTAAGGGATGTTGAACAACATTGTAAAATAATAATTTATTGTTTATTTAAAACCTTTCAATTTTCTGATGTCTACTATTTCCATTATTACTGTTATTATTACAAATATATAGGTTTTTTCTTCTTATTGTACAGGTATCCATTTATTTCTTTGATTTAATGTCCATTTTGCTACTAAAATTTATATAATTTACACTGTCTTTTCTGCTAGTATTTTGACAATTTACAACACAGCAACTATTATTGCTTCATCGCCTTGGACAAATTTCGCTTGTGTTTGATTTTGTAGGTTTTATTGTGTTTTTTCGTGGTTTTTAGTAGCATTGCTGCATTTAGTTATTGTCAAGTCAATTAGTGTCAAAGTCATAATAAATACATCTTTTAATTTACTTCTCATTTACAAAGAATATTTTATTTCTGTGCTAATTTCACGTAATAATACGTCAATGCGCGTGCGCCTATACTTAATTTAGTACTAAAAATTGGTATCGTTGCAAAAGGAAAAAAATATTTTTAGTTCTAAATTTAGTACTAAATTAACAACTTAATTTAGGGTTAAATTTTAGTACTTAATTTGGTATTGTGATATACAGCCATTACGCGTTGTATAGTCGTAAAAGCCAGGGGGGGGGGGGCAACTGCCCCCCCCTTGCCCCCCCCTTGCCCCCCCTTGCCCCCCCCTTGCCCCCCCAAACGACGCCCATGTTCATAGATATTGTCACGCTAAACAAATATCACCCTATATATAAAATATACATTTTCTATTTTAATATACATTCGTTAAGTTAAATAATTTAGCATAATATTTTAAATAATATTTTGATAAACATAGATGCAATTCATAAGTACGTCCTTAATAAAAGTAAATATAACATTAAACTAGACACGTACTGACCTTAGTCGATTAATATAAAAATCGGCTAGTTCAACAGTAATGATACTCTTGATCGGAGTCTCATCAGAGACTCTTGGTCGGAGTCTCACCCAAGACTCTTAGTTTGAGTCTCATCATCGTCTTGCATCCAATTAGAAGAAGTGACGTGACGTGCCCTCGTCGCCTTTAGATGTTTAGCCATTGGTAAGGCCCTTTGTATTATTGTAATATTTTGGATATATTATTTTATATTTAATAAATTGTTAACTGTTGTTCTGCTATTTTATTTCCCTGAGTCAAGTAGCAAATAGAGTCACAATATGGATAAGAAAATATTAAAACTTTATTCCTTCCACACTTTTATTTAATCACAGCACACATTATTTGCATTTACAATATTTGCTTGACGTTCATATGCCCCAGTCTGTTTTGTTCACCTTTTCTAGTGGCTTTTTCTGCTTAACTTTGGTCCCTATTCTACCTCCACCTAGGTAATGAATTATTCAACCATTTAGTCAACAACGGGGTTTTACTTATTTTACAGTCAGATACTTATCTTTAATGTTCAAATTTTAAAATTTGAACTTGGATTAGGCCATTTTCGTCAATTTTATTCTTAGAGATTTTGAAAAAACACTTAGGAAGTACTCTCACAAATTTATCTCTTATTTTGCCTAGCGAAGAAATTGTATAATAAGAAGTATTCTGGTTTCTACCTTAGTGGTTAAGAAAAGCGCTTATAGTGGATACTTTTCCTAACTTGACAAACATTTATTACCTAGATGTTGGCCTCCCTTTATCACCAGCCTACAATTTCAACTCTTTTACTGTTAACTTTAACTTCATCTGTGACTTTAACTATCATTGAGACCTTAACTTTATCTTGACATTCTTTGTCTGACTTTCAATCATACGTGTATGATTATTGTGCATAGACCAATTAAATTTTACCGGCACGCTTGTGGTTCATTTTGTGTGTTACTACGGTAGGCCTTTACATAAGTAGTCATAATCTCTGCAGATGTGAGAAGCCCAGCTCAAACCAACCACCATAATATCGTCATTAGATCTATAAGTCTCAAGTAAGATCACTTCATATTTTACATTTGTTAGAAGTGCACCTGCACACCGCTGATTGTGACTTCGCTAATTTACTGAATGTCTTGCATGAAGATATACACCTTTCAGTCTGAATCTACAAAAGTACCAAGACCAAGTAAGATTAATCCACATTTTGATTTCCTGAATAGTGCATCTACCTATACAGAGATTGCTTATTAGCCATTTTCCGCGAGCCTTCCATTAAGTTTCGTATCTGATTATCGAGCTTTTAGTGTATGAACATTTGTTCTTAATTTCGAGAAAGCTGTTAATTAAAGTAAGGTTAGATTACTTGACATTTGCGACCTTGTACTTTCCGATTTAAAGACAGAAAGCATTGGGCTCATAGAAAAACTAAAGATTGGGCTATTTATGTGCCCTAGTGCAAACTTGTGACGACTCCAATTTGATAGATGGCAGCACATCGACTCAAAATTTTACCATTGAGTTTCCCATCTATTCACATTAGTAATCTATGATTAGAAGTGTATACAGTGTGTCCGTAAAGTATGGAACAAATTCATTTTTAGCTAAACAGACCATTTTAAGAAATAATCCTGAAACATGAAATTTTTGATTTTAATTTACCATATTTTAAAATAATAATCTAATATACAAGGTGAATTACTTTCGAGTAATGACGTCACCTTCATTTTTTTTTAATGAAACACCCCCATTTTGTCTCAATTTTCGGATTACTCTAGCTTAGCTGATTCCAAAAATGTATCACATGTTGATTCCAATTAGTACAGGGTGGGCAAAAATACAATAGTTTTGTGTGTGCTCATAAAGTAACGCGTAACATTCTTTGTTAGTTAAATTAACAATATTATCAAAAATACTTATTGTCTAGCGGACAGAATATGATGAAATACATGACTTTATAAATGTTCGAACTGCAGCCCTTGCTGTATTTGACAGTAACCCAAACGGTGTACAAATTCTTGTTGAACCTTGTTTATTGTTTCTTGAGAAATATTGTTTATTGTTGTCCGAATTCTCTCTTTTAATTCTTGAATATTTGCTGGTTACACAACATTCTTCAGATGAACCCACATAAAATTTCAAACATAAATAAAACCAACAACTATTATCTGAGTCTTTTTAGTTCCGATTGGTTTTGACAGAGTAGTTTTGATCATGGTTTTCTTCACTGAAAGAAATGCGGTCTAATCATTACCAGAATTCTTGTACTCCTTATTTAACTGTTGTATACTATATGGGACAGCCAAACGAGCTGTTGCTGATATGGAACAGGAATTGCTAGAACCTTCCATAACCGTTAGTATACGAACTATAGACATAATACAACACGGTTTGTTAAAGGTTACCAATGCATTACTTATTGACAGTGAAATTGTCTTATTATTATTATTATTATTATTATTATTATTATTATTATTATTATTATTATACAATCGTTCACATAAAAATAAGTGAACTACTCTATGAGAGTTGTAAAAAATTCTTATAGCAGGTATTATAATTTCTTACCTAAGGCTAATTTCGGATGTACTAATAATAAAACTAGCTTATAAAGTTTATAAGCTATTCTCATACGGATTATCATTCACTTATATTGTCATAATATCATAGAATACGACTGTTTATAAAATGTTCTCATAGTTATTATAAACTAGTTTTATAGTGGATATGCGATTATACTATATTTAGAAGCTAACCAAAATACGTAAAAATTGATAATTTTAAGCATTTGGTTTATTGTATAGCGGGCACAGCAATAAACGAATTTAAATAAATTTTTGGTTATTAGAAGATTGTGGGATGAACATTAATTTGCTATAGATGTATCATAAAAAAATTACTAATTGAAATAAAAAAATTGTACATTTGATAGATAATACAATTTTTTTATAGCAGCCCTTAAATTTTGATATATAAATGTATAATAACCCACCATCTTCTTATAATTAAAAAATTAATAAAATTTGTTCATTGTTGTGCCCGCTAGACAATAAACTAAAATGTTTAAAATTGCCACTTTTTACTTATTTTGGCTAGCAGAGCAATAAATTTGTTACGATTTCCTTTTGGTTTATTAAAAAAAAAAACTTTTACCTAAAAACATTTATTTTACAATAATTATATTTTTATAAAACATAAAAATGCAAAAATAACTTTTTTCCTAAAAAATAATATTGGGAAAAAAGTTATTCTTTATAAAAAGTCGAGCATGGTCTAAAACCTAAAATACAACCATCAGATATCAAATTTTATCAGTCGTATAAAGAATAAAGGTACTTTACTCTTCGGTAAAACTCATATACCTCGTATACCACTAAAAAAATTAATATTTCATGACTGTATTCTAGGTTTTAGATAATGCAGAACTTTTTATGAAGAATAACGTTTTTTCCTAAAATTACATATTGATGAATGATAATTCTGTGGACTTTCATTTTATTGTGAAAAAATTATGACCTAATATACAAACGTTTAACATTGGCAATAATATTAAATTATGACTTTTTATTATGCATGTAATTAAAAATACCATAGTATCACTGGATAGCAAATTAAAAAAATTCTTGAGGCAGTAATTTCTTAGACTTTCTAATGAGACAAAATAAAAAAATTTTATTTCACTATTTAAAAGACACACTGTACATTTTCATGCGCGTAGAAGAAAATGAAACATAAAAACTTTCTGTTTTAGTTCAGAAACTGGTGACGTCAGTGTAAAGAACCGCTGCCTCAATAATAGTCTCTAAATAAGCTTCCATGTTACACAAGATCACAAGAAAAACACTGGCTCATATATCTAACTAAAACTAACCTAAAACTAAGACACGTGCACACACGACGCTAAGACAAAAGACTGGCAAATTGTCGCCAAAAATTAATAGATTAGTGGCGTAGCGGGTCCCCCACCAACAAAAATCTGTATGTTTCTGGTAATGACAACAGAAAGGATGTTATGGAATATAAAACGGGATCACTGAGACTATAATGCGTTTTAGAGTGATAATAGATATCAGATTGTATAAAACTGAATCTGCTGGTTATAAGTCATTCAGTCGGCGCTATAAGAATTTTTGTTTTCGAGTATGCTACCGCGGTAATGAAATAAAAAATATAGGGATTAATTGACTCATTTACTATAGTAGTAAGATATTGCTTATTCTCTATCAATATTCCTATAAGTATTATGATACTTAGTCTGGCAAAATCGCTGCATTAATCTATTTCTTTCTGTGTTTCCATCTACTTTTAACCATAAAGTCATACCTAGCTGAATTTTTGGTCTTTTTAAACTTTTGACTGTAGCGGGTCATATTTTTAATGTATGTCATCTGCAGCAGAAAGACCTACATGTTTTACATTTAAAAGTAATTAATTGTCCTTCCTACAACTCGGCTGTATTTTTACTGAAATATATTTATTCACAATTCACGTAGTGGTTTGGTTTTTGGTTTGGTAATTTGGTGTCATAATTCTCCTCATTGTCAGATTTTGACATTGGCAGCTTTGATCAAGACAAGAGAGTCATTGAACGAAAAATCGTAGTTCGGGTTTTAGTTTTAAAGTACAAAGAGATTAACAAATCTAATGCACAGTGTTATTCGAACGTTGATTTTCGATCACACAGGTCATATATCGGACGGTTTCGGCGAAGACAGAACAATATAATATTAATCTCTTTTATGGACTTGTCATTGGCTTGGTCGGAAAACGGTTAATAAATAATAGTAAATAGTGTAGAAGTCATAATTGGGCAATGTCATCAAATTAATTTCGAATCGATCATGTTAAAACAAATCTTAGGTAAGTAACCCAGCAAACATTTTGGTGTAATTTGACGTCGATACTACCTAAATTATATTAAATAAATTTGGTCGCAAAATTAGATTTAACCATAATTAAGTAAAATTTACGTTGGTTCGACGTGGATTCGACTTAAGTGGAGAATAAGACGACGTCAAAATTTGGTTTTATTTACCAAAATAGGTAGAATTACATCTAAATCCACATTGTAGTAGCCCGGTACGTTTGGTTAGTAATACCTTTCTAGGGAAATTTGACGTCAGTATAACGTTAATTCGACGTTGATTTAACTAAGTTTAGGTAGAAACTACCAAAATATTTGCAGATGACGTATGCCTTCAAGTGTACGAAAAGAAATTTTATACTTATTTGGTATTTTTATCTATATATAAGTAGAAATATTGTAAGAAATCACCAACACAACTAAAACATATACCTATGTAACCTACAGAAATGAACTCGGTGATTCCACCAAAATTTTTAAACTTAAAAAAAAAATTATTAAAGTATTAACTACAATTAAAAAAATGTTGTCTACTACGGTTACACAAGTTTCGGTTGTTCCGGTGTCAACCTTCGGGCCTTCGACGTCGCTCAGACGGCAGCTAAGGGGTGGATAGCTTACAAAAATTCCGGAAATAGTAGACAAATAAATAGGCGCCAACTGGGTCTATATAGTGGCCAAACTATGATCCTATTTCCTCAAAAACCCAGTAAATGAGGAAAGAAATAAAAGACAAACCTCAACTTATGTTCCTTTATAAAGAAAAAAAAATATTTACTAAATATACAGGCTAATTACCAAATGGCTTAGGTAATAAAAAAAAATTGGAGGAAATTAAAGAGAAAATTTACACTGTATATGTATATGCATAACCCAAAATAAATTATTAAATCAAAATATGGCACGGTTCGTCGTTAGCTTGGTACCAGGCATGACGCTTGCGCAAAATATTAATTCCCACCTTACATAAAAAAATATAAAAATAGTTAACTCAAATCTTGTGCATAATCGCACCTATACTACATCATATATATTGTAAACTAAACAGTAAACTTATAATCCTTATAAGCTTATAACCCTCTCCAAATTGGAAGGCGATATTTGCTTAACTTTTGGTTAAGACCAAACTACCAAAAAGAAAATTATTAAACCATGAAATTTTATAATTAAGTATAATTCATACAACTAAATAAAAATATAAAAATAAAATAAAAATTTAATGAACACATAAAGGACTTTAGACACAGAGGTTATTTACTTAAACTCCCAGGTTGGAAGAGGTTACTTAATCTCTGCCCCCACACGGGTCTTCTGAGATTGCTTAACTATAGTTAAGTCTGGTCCATTTAATAATGAATAAATTGAATAAAGTAAAATTATAGCAGTAGCCCTTAATAACTGAAGAATTACAACTTAAACGTGGAAGCAGTCCAAGTGTTCTGCGACCCGAAGGATTACTACATCAGCATTAAGTGCTTAAATTAAGTAAAAATTTAAGATATTAATCAATTAAACGATGTAACATTTGATAATACTTAAGTTATGAGTGAAAGAACCCTAGAACATTCTGTGCTCAAAAGTATAAATAATGTTGAGAATACCTTGACAAAATTCGGTTGAAAGTGAATGTATAGTTTAACAATGCACGCATGAAACCTTCAATATAACGTATAAGAAAAACCTGATAGTAGGGTGTCTTCTTTCACAGCATTCCCATCTTCCTATCCAGAACGAGAATCATCATTGTAAATCTAGCTACAAGTAAGCTAGGCGGCTAGTATACCAATGTTCTGTGTTCCCTCGATGAAACCGTTGAACTCCGGACGATATAACCCTCTGTGTACAACTGTTGAAATCCTGGGTCAACAACCCCCTGTGTGAAACTGTCGTCGAATCCTGGGTTAACAACCCCCTGGGTGAAACTGTTGACGAATCTTGGGCTAACAAGCCCCTGGGTGAAAATTGTTGACGAATCTTGGGCTAACAACCCCCTGGGTGAAACCCTTAAAATATTACAAAGAAAAATGTCAATACTCATTGACTCAAGTATCCCGAACTATAGAATTACCCAAAAATGTACATAAACTAGAAACTATTCAGCATCTAGGATAAAGAAAAATTACATTGGCTCAACAGTGAGTCATAAACAGTATTATGAGCTCAAATAATTAAAATTCTGTTACACCATGCCATAACATAAAAGAAATTGACAGCCACATGGTGCGTAACATAACCAAATATATACAAAACATACCTTTTTCGTAAAGGGTTAACTTGGTAGCCTTCCAAGGATGAGAAACACGTGAGATGATCCACAGCACAACAATATTCCACACTCCAAATGCTGTGAACGTCCAATTCTTGCGCTAAAATCCTATAATAGATATGGGCTGGACCAATGACCATAGGAATTTACCAATACACTAAAATTTCTCTCAAAATACGAAATGTCCATTTACCCACAATTAACCATGAAGTAGAATCTAAAATCCCCTTTAATTAGGGTAAGCCGATGGGGCTAAATATTAACAAAATTCTACTTCGACGCAAAAATCGTCTCTCGTGACTTAACACCCACTGACAGAAACAATACGTCAGCCGTCCAAAATGGCCGAAATCCCTTTCCGATAAATGTCAAGTGGGTTCAGAAATTCATCCTCAAGAATTCCCCACTATATAACTTAACAGACCATTTACGAAATGTACCCTAAAAACTATATTTATATACAGTATAACTACATTTGGGAAACTGTTCCCGACAAAAAATTAACACAACAGCGATCGCAAAAAAAAATCCCTCACGACTTAAAATCGCTCATTGTGAAACTACCTTACCTCGGGTTCTGAGCCCGATATAGGAACGTACTAAAAACATGACACTTGTCGGTGTTCTGTCGTCAAATGACGTTTATGTCATTCACTGTCATAATTAAAAAACATTTACCCAATTCTGACAGCTATAAACAAAATAAACAAAGAAAATCTTAAAGAATGGTATCGTTAATAATTAATTACACAAAGGTGAGACTATAATACATAATATATATAAATTTACAACGAAACTTGGTCTATTTTTAGGAGAGTCTGGCAAATTAAAACAGTGAACACTACACCGCAAATATGACCATTGTACAAAGTATTATACTAGTGGTGAGATGAAATAAATTGTAATAATGATGTCCAAAAGTTAGAATACAGGTGAAATTAGTTAATGACAAAAATAATAGTGATATCATCAATACGATTTTACACTTTTTTTTCGTATGATTAACCAGGTAAGCCAAAACAATTTTATTAATTCATGGGGCCAAAAATGAACGTTACAGATTCCCCCCTTACTTCAAGAGAATTCACTCAGGTGAATTCTCACCAGCGCTAGCTGTCTTCAAATCTTTAATATTCCAAGTCCCTTTGTCATTACCTTTTTCGTCCATCAAAACATATGTCCACGGAGATACCTTTTTCTTAACTAAATAGGGACCAACCCATCGAGGTGCTAGTTTCTTAGTATAGTACCGCGCAGCATCAGAAGAAACAAAATTCTTACGCCAAACCAATTGATGAGGAAGCAATTCCTCCCTACGCCGCCGAAGATTATAAACCCTTTCGTTTTTCTGAGAAGCTTTATCTAGTCGTTCCCTGACGTCCTTAAACAAATCATCAAATGCCTTGTTATTCTCAACATTATTAATACCAATGTCAGCAGAACAATCTCTCAGTTTATCTTTAATTGCAAATTCGCTACCCTTTAAGACCATATTTCTCCCAAAATTAAGATAGTAAGGAGTCTGTTTAGTAGACTCATTAAAAGAAGTACGTATAGCACAAGTCACTTTTGCTAAGTCAACGTCCCACTTTCGGTGATTATCAGAAACATACATAGCCAACATCGTTTTTAAAGTCCTATTATACCTTTCAGTAGGATTCGCCTGAGGATGATAATGGGCGTTAAACCGTACCAAAACTTCATACTCCTTCATTAATGAAGAGAACGCTCCCGAAGTAAACTGTGGACCATTATCGCAAAGCAACAAACGCGGAATACCAAACAACAAAAATACCCCCTCTTCAATTCGTTTAGCTACTATTGGTGCAGTAGAGGATTTCAAAGGAAAAGTAAGCGTAAACTTGGTGAACAGATCGACAACGACTAAGATGAATCTATTGCCAGCCATGGATCGAGGTAGTGGACCTATCAAGTCAGTAGAAATAATTTCCCAAGGACGAGTAGCTCTGGGTTGGGGTGTCATATGTCCTTTAGGGCCACTCTGGTCAACCTTATGCGCTGCACAAACCGAACAATTCCTAACAAACGCAGCCACATCTGACCTAAGTTTGGGCCAATAAAACCTTTCACTAACACGCTTAAAAGTTTTCAACACACCCATGTGTCCAGCTAAAGGCAAATCATGCAATTGTTGCATAATCCCTCGCCTATCCCCTTTAGGAACAACTTCTTTCCAATCGTCAGCAACATCTCCTAAAGTCTTATAATTTGTTCTAATGTGTTTGAATAGCTTACCACCAATGACTCGCCACTGTGAGTACTTTATAGGGTGTTTTAACACCTTATCTATCATACCACTGTACCAACGATCTTTAACAACAGAAACCTCACTAATCTCAACATCCGGTATAGCCCTAGACAAAGTATCCGGCACAACATGATCTTTACCCTTGCGATGAACAATCTTAAAGTCGTATTGTTGGAGTTTGACACTCCATCTGGCTAATCGACCAGCAGGGTCCTTTAGATTTTGTAACCAAACCAGGGAATAATGATCGGTGATTACTGTAAATGAGACACCCTCTAAATACGGTCTAAGTTTCTCTACTGCCCATAGAACAGCCAAACATTCACGCTCCGTAGTGGAATAAACACGTTCCTGCTTAGTCAACGAACGACTCAAATAACTAATTACTCGATCCCCATCTGGATGAATCTGAACGAGGACAGCACCGAGTCCATAACCACTAGCATCACAATGAACTTCAAATGGAAAATTATAATCAGGACAACTTAGCACAGGGGCCTTCACCAAACATTCCTTAATCTTAACAAATGAAACATCACACTCTGGTGTCCAGCTAAACTTCCTACCCTTACGCAACAAAGCCGTAATTGGTGAAATCAAAGTGGAAAAATCGGGAATAAACCTGCGGTACCATGAGAAAGTTCCTATCACACCACGGACATCTTTAACACATTTAGGCGTAGGTAACAACAACATAGCTTTGACCTTGTCAGGATCCACATGAAGTCCAGTCCCATCTATAACATACCCTAAATACTTCAATTGGGGACGACAAAAATAACACTTATCCCAACTAACAGTCAAATTGGCTTCCCTAATACGCCTAAAAACTTCCTCTAAAATAACCAAATGTTCCTCGAAGGTCTGAGTAACAATTACTACATCGTCTAGATAGGTGAAAACGTTAGGTTCCAGCTCGGGTCCAAGAACTTGATCAATAAGGCGTTGCCACGTCGCAGGGGCATTATGGAGTCCAAAGGGCATTCGGTTAAACTGAAATAACCCACGTCCAGGGACAATAAAAGCTGTAAAAGGCCTTGAAGACTCAGCCACCTTTACCTGCCAATATGCAGATTTGATATCCAATGTGGATAAATAATGGGCATTACGAAGTTTGTCCAAAGTATTGGTAATATAAGGAAGAGGGTAACTATCCCTTTCAGTTACAGCGTTCAACTTGCGATAATCCACGCAAAAGCGAAAAGTACCATCCTTCTTCTTCACCAGTAAAATCGGCGAACTCCACGGGCTGTTAGATTTCTCAATAACACCAAGACGAAGCATTTCTTCCAACTCCTTATCAATATGTTCCTGCATCACCGGAGAAACTGGGTAATACCTTTGTTTAATGGGTGGAGAATGACAAACAATTGTGTGTTCAGCAACATTAGAACACCCTAGACTAGTCCCCATTAAAACTTTATTATGCTCAATTACAGCATCCAAACGAGCTTTCTGCAAATCACTAAGCGTAAAACTGCTCCTAAGATGATCTACTGTGGCAATATCAACGGAAGACTCTGAAAAATGCCACTCATTATGTCTAAGATCTGGTACAACCCCCATTATTCTCCAAAAATCAGCACCCAAAATAAGAACATGTGGAACATCTAACACTACTAAAACAGGAATAATCTTCACTTGATCTCGAAGGGCAAATGGAACCAAACACTCACCAATACACTCACACATCTCTCCATTCGCAACCCTACAACTAGTTTTCTTCGAAGTATCAACTTCTAAACCTAAAGTCTGCAAAAGTTTCCAACCAGTACTACCTACAATAGTCTTCGACGCACCCGAATCCAAAAGACCTAATAACTCAACTCCAAATACGTTTACCTTAAGATAGGGCCTTTCATCATCCCTAGCATGATCCAAAATATAGTCAAGAATGGGTTGAACTTTAGTCGAACGTTGTACAGCACTACTCTTTCGACCAGTTAAGAGCGCCTGACTTCGTTTCCCTGGTTACACCTTGGACAAGTCCTCACTGTATAACCTTCACGCTGACATTTAAAACATTTCAGCTGCTTGGGAAGAAGACAACCAATTGCTCGATGTCCAGGTTTCTTACACCGATAACATACAACTGACGACTCTTTACCAATCGACATACTATCTACCTCCAAACGATCTACTTGACGTGTGTCAACATCGACGGAAGCCAAATCTCTCTCTAACACATTACCTCTTCGACTGTTAGGCTCAACATAGCTATTTATAGCATCGCGTCTATCCTCCATACGACGACATACTTGTCTCAACTCCTCTACAGTACTAGGGAGTGGATCTCTCAATCTATCTTGATAAAAAGGGTGTAAATTCTTAATAATAATTGACATTTTTGCATTTTCAGGCACAAAACATCCCAACCTACTAAAATAACTAGACATACCAGCAAGATAAACACCTATAGACTCAGACGAATGTTGTGTCCTTTTTCTGAGTTCATCAAATAAATCATCAGTATGATGTGCAGTTAAATACTCTCGTTTGAACTCGTCTTTTAATTCACACCAACTGTGAGCACGAAGCCTGACATCCTTGTAGAATTGATAAGCTTTGTCGGAAAACAAATCAACACCTGAATCTAACAATATTTCTGATGGAACATGGCGAGCGATACGAAGTTCTTCTACTCGTTCGAGAAAAGCTGTAATGGACAAAGACCTGGATGATCCAGAAAACTTTTCTAGTCCCCACTTATGTGGCGGTACCATTTTAGAATTTAGGCTATGAGACATATTAGCCTGCGAAATATTAGTTTGTGAAATAGTAGCCTGAGAAGAAGCATGTGGAATACTAACAACAGGAGACGAAGTAGCAGCATTTTGAACACCATTCAAAAATTGTCCATCTAGATTACTGGTCACGACACTCAGTGCAGCTGGTACAATAGCATCTTTACTAGGAGGTGGTCGCGATTTCGCCTGAAACTCATCATGCAAACTAATCAATTTGGTCAATATTTCTGTTCTTTTGCCTTCAAGTGTTACATCTCCAGCAGTATCCATTTGATCAAACCTATTCCATGTGTGTGACAACTTACTCTGCAGTTTCTGAGTCTCGCTAACATTATCACTCCCACTATAACTACTTAACAAAGCGTCTAACTCCACACACTTCCTGGAAAGAGCAGCCTCATCATCAGCAAACTTAAAAGGACAACTAGGGTACTTAAAACTATCACCAGCTTTTTCCATACGTAGAGCCATAGAAAGTTGAGTTCGCATCTCTTCTGCGGTGCCAACATTGAGACCTCTAAAGCGGAGTTCCCACTCAAGCTCCTCTTTCTCCAAACGATTAATAAACATTTTACGAGCCATCTTAATATCAAAACTCATAAACTCGATATAAATATAAGTTCCAAAATATACAGTATATAGTGCGAAAATAATAATAAAGTCAAAATTTCACTATAATACACACTTAGTTGACTTTCTTTAAATACTCAAAATTCAAATAGTAAAAATCATTTAAAAAGGTGAATCAATGAATCAAATTGGTACACTATTCAGTTCTTACAACAAATGGTAAATGCATATACATATACTCAATTCTATCAGCATGAAATTTATCTAAGACTTATATTCATCAAAAAGCCAAGGTAATTACTCAAAATATAATATTTTAAACACGACAGCCCCACGTTGGGCGCCAAAAATGTAACCTACAGAAATGAACTCGGTGATTCCACCAAAATTTTTAAACTTAAAAAAAAAAATTATTAAAGTATTAACTACAATTAAAAAAATGTTGTCTACTACGGTTACACAAGTTTCGGTTGTTCCGGTGTCAACCTTCGGGCCTTCGACGTCGCTCAGACGGCAGCTAGGGGGTGGATAGCTTACAAAAATTCCGGAAATAGTAGACAAATAAATAGGCGCCAACTGGGTCTATATAGTGGCCAAACTATGATCCTATTTCCCCAAAAACCCAGTAAATGAGGAAAGAAATAAAAGACAAACCTCAACTTATGTTCCTTTATAAAGAAAAAAAAAATATTTACTAAATATACAGGCTAATTACCAAATGGCTTAGGTAATAAAAAAAAAATTGGAGGAAATTAAAGAGAAAATTTACACTGTATATGTATATGCATAACCCAAAATAAATTATTAAATCAAAATATGGCACATTTCGTCGTTAGCTTGGTACCAGGCATGACGCTTGCACAAAATATTAATTCCCACCTTACATAAAAAAATATAAAAATAGTTAACTCAAATCTTGTGCATAATCGCACCTATACTACATCATATATATTGTAAACTAAACAGTAAACTTATAATCCTTATAAGCTTATAACCCTCTCCAAATTGGAAGGCGATATTTGCTTAACTTTTAGTTAAGACCAAACTACCAAAAAGAAAATTATTAAACCATGAAATTTTATAATTAAGTATAATTCATACAACTAAATAAAAATATAAAAATAAAATAAAAATTTAATGAACACATAAAGGACTTTAGACACAGAGGTTATTTACTTAAACTCCCAGGTTGGAAGAGGTTACTTAATCTCTGCCCCCACACGGGTCTTCTGAGATTGCTTAACTATAGTTAAGTCTGGTCCATTTATTAATGAATAAATTGAATAAAGTAAAATTATAGCAGTAGCCCTTAATAACTGAAGAATTACAACTTAAACGTGGAAGCAGTCCAAGTGTTCTGCGACCCGAAGGATTACTACATCAGCATTAAGTGCTTAAATTAAGTAAAAATTTAAGATAATAATCAATTAAACGATGTAACATTTGATAATACTTAAGTTATGAGTGAAAGAACCCTAGAACATTCTGTGCTCAAAAGTATAAATAATGTTGAGAATACCTTGACAAAAATCGGTTGAAAGTGAATGTATAGTTTAACAATGCACGCATGAAACCTTCAATATAACGTATAAGAAAAACCTGATAGTAGGGTGTCTTCTTTCACAGCATTCCCATCTTCCTATCCAGAACGAGAATCATCATTGTAAATCTAGCTACAAGTAAGCTAGGCGGCTAGTATACCAATGTTCTGTGTTCCCTCGATGAAACCGTTGAATTCCGGACGATATAACCCTCTGTGTACAACTGTTGAAATCCTGGGTCAACAACCCCCTGTGTGAAACTGTCGTCGAATCCTGGGTTAACAACCCCCTGGGTGAAACTGTTGACGAATCTTGGGCTAACAAGCCCCTGGGTGAAAATTGTTGACGAATCTTGGGCTAACAACCCCCTGGGTGAAACCCTTAAAATATTACAAAGAAAAATGTCAATACTCATTGACTCAAGTATCCCGAACTATAGGATTACCCAAAAATGTACATAAACTAGAAACTATTCAGCATCTAGGATAAAGAAAAATTACATTGGCTCAACAGTGAGTCATAAACAGTATTATGAGCTCAAATAATTAAAATTCTGTTACACCATGCCATAACATAAAAGAAATTGACAGCCACATGGTGCGTAACATAACCAAATATATACAAAACATACCTTTTTCGTAAAGGGTTAACTTGGTAGCCTTCCAAGGATGAGAAACACGTGAGATGATCCACAGCACAACAATATTCCACACTCCAAATGCTGTGAACGTCCAATTCTTGCGCTAAAATCCTATAATAGATATGGGCTGGACCAATGACCATAGGAATTTACCAATACACTAAAATTCCTCTCAAAATACGAAATGTCCATTTACCCACAATTAACCATGAAGTAGAATCTAAAATCCCCTTTAATTAGGGTAAGCCGATGGGGCTAAATATTAACAAAATTCTACTTCGACGCAAAAATCGTCTCTCGTGACTCAACACCCACTGACAGAAACAATACGTCAGCCGTCCAAAATGGCCGAAATCCCTTTCCGATAAATGTCAAGTGGGTTCAGAAATTCATCCTCAAGAATTCCCCACTATATAACTTAACAGACCATTTACGAAAGGTACCCTAAAAACTATATTTATATACAGTATAACTACATTTGGGAAACTGTTCCCGACAAAAAATTAACACAACAGCGATCGCAAAAAAAAAATCCCTCACGACTTAAAATCGCTCATTGTGAAACTACCTTACCTCGGGTTCTGAGCCCGATATAGGAACGTACTAAAAACATGACACTTGTCGGTGTTCTGTCGTCAAATGACGTTTATGTCATTCACTGTCATAATTAAAAAAACATTTACCCAATTCTGACAGCTATAAACAAAATAAACAAAGAAAATCTTAAAGAATGGTATCGTAAATAATTAATTACACAAAGGTGAGACTATAATACATAATATATATAAATTTACAACGAAACTTGGTCTATTTTTAGGAGAGTCTGGCAAATTAAAACAGTGAACACTACACCGCAAATATGACCATTGTACAAAGTATTATACTAGTGGTGAGATGAAATAAATTGTAATAATGATGTCCAAAAGTTAGAATACAGGTGAAATTAGTTAATGACAAAAATAATAGTGATATCATCAATACGATTTTACCCTTTTTTTTCGTATGATTAACCAGGTAAGCCAAAACAATTTTATTAATTCGTGGGGCCAAAAATGAACGTTACACCTAATTCACATGAAAGATTTAAAATTTGGAATCGTACTTCAATTACGTTAAGAAAATATGGTGTATTGTTCGAATTCGACCTAAAAGTTATTATGACTAAGGAAATCTACGTATTTTACAAATACCTTTTTACTAAGTTGAATTAACTTCAATTTCACGACATATTAGTTAACTTTACCTATTTAAAGAAATAATAACTTATAGGTTTTATAAAAAATTTACCTATAGGTAAATATAACATATTTAGGTCACGTTGTTCTGCACTTGAGATTTTAGACGTTTCACTTTACGATATAACGATATAATTTATTATTTTTCGAACTCATTTTATTAATTATTTTTCGCACTCATTTAAAGCTCTATCTACCCCACACCTAAATTAAGATTACGACTGTAATGGTTTTTTTAAAATGGCCGAAATTCTTAAGAATAATGACGAAGACAGTAACTGAACAACCTAATTGTTAAAATAACCTAAATAATATAAATTTTACAAATAGCTTATGTATGACTCTTTTTAAATTGGTGGTTTTTAGTCGAATTTACTTTGTGGTAGATTTTTCAGGTAATTGCTACAACAAAGTTAACAAATATTTCTTCAAGATGACTTATAGGTCAACTAAATGAGTATTCGACTATTTGGTTGAAATTAGGTAGATAAACAGGTAGAATTTTGCTACGATCTCGACCTAATATTACTTTAAAGGACAGTAAATAAAAGCGGCCAAATAGGTTACTACACGGAAAAAAATGTGACTAGAAAATTTTACTACAATGTTGTAGTAGTAGACTTGTAGAAAATACTTAACAATTTGTAAAAAAATTTACTACAATTTATAGTTAAAAATTATTAATTATTGTAGCAATTGAATTGTCGAATAAAATGCTACAACAATAGGAAAGAAGTCCACAATGTTTAGTATATTTTACTATTGTTTGTAGAAGTAGAAATTTATTACAATTATTGTAATTACTACTACTAACTTCTGTAAAAATTTGTACAAATATTAATAATTATCTCTACAAAAAATAGTAATTTTCTCTACAAAAAATAGTAATTTTCTCAACAAAAAATAGTAATTTTCTCTACAAAAAATAGTAATTTTCTCTACAAAAAATAGTAACTTTACATCCCTTTTTATGAAAAAAAATTCAATTTTGTTCAAAAATATTCTATAATATTGTAGAAATTCTAAGTCATGTGAACAAAACAGAATTCTGCTATTGGCCAACGTTTTCTGACGTCGATCATAAACGGCCAGACAGCAGTAGCCGTTCGCCATGTTCACATAACAAAGCATGGTACATATACGAGTACCTATAACACATTATTTTATTATAAACACCGATGCGTTTGAGAAAATTTTAATAATAAATTATATTGGTGGTAAGTACATTTATTATTGTTTCTGAATAATTAACCTTTAGATAACTAATTTAAATAACCTTAGTAGATTATTTAAAAAAAATAGTTGTGGCCAACGATCGAATGTTGTGCTTAACAATCGAATTTTGTGCCAAGTTCAATGATGTTTTTTTGTCTTAATTGTGACATGCCTACTTTCTTATTTTTGTTAATTATCTGACTTAGTCATTTAATATCCAAATCAGTGTAAAGGTGATAAATATCCCCGTTTTAAGGGTATAAACAGTTCAATTGGTATTAATTTTTATTTCATATTTTTCAGGTGCAGAAAAGCCAACTGAGACTGAGGGCGCTATTATTACTGTTATTTATTACATAATGTAATTAAGAATTTGTATCTTTTATATTAAAACAATAAATTGAATATTTTATTAAGGAACATTTTTTTCTAGGTTATAATTATAATAATTATGGAATACTACTTCAAATTTTATTAAAAATTACTACAATTTGTATGAATTTTTACTATTTGTTGTGTAAAATTTTCGTATTTATTTTTATAAAACGCAATACATTTTTAATATAAATTCATACAATGAATAGCAAAAATTATAACAATTTGTAGAACAATTCTTATGATGCATTTGGATATTTTTACTAAATATTGTAGATAATAACTCTACAATACATTCTCCACAAATATTTGGAAATTTTTACTACAAATTGTCCCTGTCCCTATATGTACTATTTATTGTAGAGAAAAAATCTACAATTGTAGAAATTTGTTCTACAATATTTTTTCCGTGTATGGAGGCATATAATTACGTAGAATTTTTAACCAAATCTACCTAGTTGGATATTCTACTATAAAGACGATTTTTAGTTGCCAAACAGGTAGATATTACCTAAATATGGCACCTAATTTTACTACAAAGGAAATTTAACTTTGAAGTAATTGTTGGTCATTTTTTTTAGTAGTTTTTCCCTTGCTGATATGGTTAAAGTTACTTTTAAGCAGATTTGTGTAAAAGGTAGATTTCTTGGAAGAATTTACGTAAATTTAAATATAAATTAAACCGTTTGGTAAATTTACATTAGAGGTATATTTTTCTAGTTAATTTTACGTAATAATTACCTCAATAAGTAAATTCGTCTTTAACAAAGTCGAGTTATAACTAATTTTATAGAAAATGTTTGCTGGGAAGTCATTTAAAAGTTGTAATTCTGCATACGGACTTTAATTATATTTGAATACGACCCTGCTTAGTCAACCATTTAAGCCACGCCCAGTGGGGTCATTTTTAATATAACGTATCATATGCAAAACAATTGCCTCATGGCATCTCCATTAGTATTATACCTCCATGATTTTATATTAGCTTTATTATTTTTAATTGCTTTTAGATCAGTAGAATTCAAATCTACGCAGGAATAGTAAAAGTGATTTTTACAAACTGCTCAATCAACAGGGAATTTACACCAATTTTAGGCTAGTCACATGCAGTGATTTCGCAAAAATCCACAGCAGATTTCGATTAAAATAAGTAAATTTAAATACTGACCCTAGTTGCACTAGTTGAAAACACTTAAAATTTTGAACGGGTATCTATTTACACTATACGATGAAAAATTATCACAGTAAACAAATACATAAACCTATCAGTGTTGCCACATATTGCCGATTTTTTTTTTAATTGTGTACCATCAAATAAAATTAATTAATATGTTTATGAGGTAGGGGAGAGTAATACACAATGGATCAGTTTTTGGGATTTAATTTTTTTTGCAAGACTGATTAAGCCCTTACCGATCGTAAATATTTTAAACTAAAGCTTGAGGTTTAGCAAAGTCGGATAAAATAGATAAATGCTTCAGTTTTATTAGAAAGAATAATTTCAGTGTTTTTGTTGTCTCGACATTTGATTCATTGTGTAACTTATATGGTACAGAATGAAACTGACTGTAGTACACAATGAAACTGACTATGGTACACAATGCAACTGCCTAGAGTGTGTAATAAAACGTTAAAATTTTGCAAAAGTAATATTTATATCTAATCAAACAACAGTAAATAAAGTAACGTGACATATATTTCTCCAGAAAAATGTTCTTGTTTGAGAACAAAATCAAATATGAATTCCAAAAAACGGTTATAATATTTTAAAAACATGTGTTGCACAAACCATAGCCAAACAGCCTAGCTAGCGTACAATCATATTTTCAGAGTTAATGCCAAATTTATACTAAGAAGAAAGCCTTTTATTTGCTGTGCAAATTGGTTCAGGCAAAACCATAACAATATCGGACTTTAGTGCCATGGATATATCGGGGACATTAGGAAAATGAAATCTACCTAATATCTTGGCACTTTTCCTGAGGTATGCCACTTTTAATTCGTCAGAATGTTCGGGTTTTTCCAATATTTTTGCAACATAGTGAATATTTTCTGGAAACCCGATTAACACAAACGAGTCTTTTTTTAGTTTTCTGGGATCAATATAATTATTCAATATCGCATCGTCATTTTGTTCTTTCTCCGGCTCAAAATGTTGTAGTTCAGACACATATCTCTCATCATCGGACGAATCCTGTAATTCCATTTACACAGAATCTGAATCTGTATCTGACATATGTTCCTCATTTTTTTTGTTTCTTTTTTTTAACTTTATGTTTTATATTACTTAACTCAGAAATATTCTTTTTTAACAACTTTGGAGATTTTTACTTTAGGTGTTTAATTGCTTTCAGTTTTATACGATAGGCCTTTAAGTTCAGGAGTGCTGTAAGAATTATGCTAGCTTCGGATTTTCTACCCTTTCGAATGTTTTTCCTGGGCTGCGCTTTCGGTAGGCTAGCAAACTCCATTGGTGAAATAAATGGACATGATGCCTTCGTGGAAGAGATATCATCAAACTGATTAAGTGGCGTGTTTCCCATAGAACTGTCAACACTCTGTTCTAAATGGATATTACTTTCTTAAAAGCTAGATGTCTTTGAAGACGCTTGGACACCAGAAGTCCCTGCACGCGTTCCAGTTACATCTGAAGGATCGGTGTAATTAATGTTGTCGAAAGCACTATCGTCATCTGGAGGATCGGCGCTAATATCTATTATCCAATGCACTATCGTTATCTGTTATAAGGATTCAATTCGTTCTCGTAGTGGCTTCAGCATCACCATCCTCAACTTCTTGTGACCTGTCGGTTACCGACGATGATATAAAATCAACATCAAAGAAAATATTTCGATTAAACGGATAAATACCAGTGCTTCTGAAGCAGGAAATAATATTTTCTAGATTCATGGCTTTGGAATGTGCAATTCCTACGCATTTGGCAATCTGATATAAAGTCATGGGAATTCCGGGATTACTTACAAGCAAAGAGTCTACTGCACTATTGTAAAATGTTTTGAATGATGAAAGTACTGCTTTATTTATATGCTGTAATTTATTACTACAGTGTGGAGGCAGTGTTACAATTATTACACCATTTAACTTTGCAGTTTCCGCAATTTCTCGTGATTATCGTAAATTAAAATGCTTGGTCTCTCCAAGCTAGCATTCGAGTGCTTGATAAAATGCATGAGTACTTCTTGAAAAAGCTCTGCTGTCATCCAGCCAGATGAATTTGCGAGTCCTAATGTATTTGGAGGGGCTCCATTTAACATTATTTGCTTAACATTCTTACGTGGAAACACAATAACAGGCGGTAGAAAGGTTCCATCAGCACGAATAATAGGAATGTCGTTGCTAAGGTTCCCCTCTCAGCACTTGCTTTACTCCCTTTTGAGCTAATACTTTTTGTGGTGGTTGGACTGTTGTAGTGCTCGTTTTATCCAAGTTAATACCGACATTATGTCTGTTGAAAGATGTCAAGCGAGATAATGACCACGCTTCAGGCTTTATAATACTTAAAGATGTAGCTCTTTTTATAAATGCTCACAGCCAATCTGCACTAACCCGTTTGTTAGTTTTCCAGCTTTCAGAGCAATTTATTTTATTTCTATATGCCATCTCGTACGCAAATTTTCTTACTTTTGTTGTGTTTAGTCCATATGCCATTTCACTGCATTTTTTTATACAGTGTGGAAACCACTTATGGAATAAAATTCTTTATGTCATTATTTTAGAAAATTATAAAAAATGCCGAGACATATCAACTTTTGAATTGAGTTGTGCGTTATGTAAACATAAATTTAAATGTACAGGGTGATTCACGCAAGTATGCCATAGTCGGTATTGTTTTTTTTTAATGAAACACCCTGTATATTTGCATACATACATTATTCAGTTTGTTGGAATCGGTTTATTAAGAGGATTTCAAAAATATGCAAATATACAGGGTGTTTCATTAAAAAAAAAAACAACACCGACTATGGCATACTTGCGTGAATCACCCTGTACATTTAAATTTATGTTTACATAACGCACAACTCAATTTAAAAGTTGACGTGTCTCGGCATTTTTTACAATTTTCTAAAATAATGACAAAGAATTTTATTCCATAAGTGGTTGCATAATGACTCTTCTTGATACTTTCTGAAACAGCACTCACGGAGTAGTTTGGCTCCATGCTTGCATTTGGGTCTTCTCGTTGCTTTAAAACATCTTCTGATGGTGGTAAATTTGACGTTATATATCTCTGCAGCTTGTCTTAATGATGTGCCTTTGTCACGAACTTCTGCCACGGCAGCTGCCATGCTTTCAGATAACAGACACCGTAATAGTTCAACATAATACTTAAATAATCTAATAAAAAATTTGATGCTAGTACTTGTAAATGTCAGTATGATAGTGTTTAAATATGTGACTCCAGTCAGGGCTAAATTTTTTCGACCTTTGTCTGCACGCTGCAAGAAATATTTTCACTTTTACTGAACAATGTTTTAAAACATTTTTTGATGTGGCACACAATGATACATGTATCATTGTGTACCACTTGTTTCTGTCTTATTGTGTACCACCAGGTACTTGCTAATACTAAGAGCAAAAAACAGTATAAAATCTCCTTGAGTGAGTGAGTAGTGCTTGTCTGTATAGACAAGCATATTTGTTTTAGTGATATTATTTCTGGTGATTTCTTTTGCTGCTATGAGAAGCTTCGTGAATTAGGTTTGAACTACACTGGCACTACTGCTAAAACTTTATTATATATTTAGATTTAAGGATCTGGAGTATATTCCACATTCTGAGCTTTGTTTTGATTTAGAACCGTCGATGTAGATATGAATCGTATCTGCCACTTCTTGCTCTTCTATTTGTTCTATTATAACTTTATATGGCTTATGGAAGATATATCTCGGTGAGATGGAGTCCATGTCCGCTTAAAGCCAAGCGACATCTCGCCTCACCAGATCCTAAGTCAGGTTCTATTCCAACCGTGCAGAGGCATGTCATTGTAATCGGAGCAACCTCCTTGATGTAAATATCAAGGGGGGTGAGACTAAGAATGACTTCCAAGGCTCTGGTAGGTGTGGTTTTCATGGCTCCTGTTATGTTGAGACATGCCGTTATTTGAATTTTTTCTAATTTGTGGATAGCTGTCAATTTTTTGATTTTCGGTACCCAGATAACTGCACCTTATGTAAGCATAGGTCATATGGTGGCCGTGTAAATTCATGCGATGATTCTGAAGGAGAAACCCGAGGTGCACCCTACGGTTTGGCGGCATTGTTCATAAGGAATGTTTGCTCTTTTGACTCTATTTTCTAAGTGTAAGGTTCATGTTGCTGTCAAAGGTGAGGCCTAAGTACTTCACCTCTTTTGCAAAGTTTGGCTTTGTGTTTAGAAATTCTGGAAGTTTTAATTTCATTTTCATCCTTTTCTTTATGAAAAGGACCATTCTATTGACATTATTACTTATAGTCTTTAGCCTATTAGGACTCTAATAAAGGTTTATACAATCTAATACTTTCTACATCATATCATAAAGATAAGTAATGTTTTAAAGCCTATAAATAATTCAAGATCATAAATACATATATACCACCTACTAAATCACTTATCACAAGAAAACAGTTAACTATCGGCAAATAAAACAAAACCAGTTAGTAGCGTAAAGTGTACCTATAGTAAGAAACTAATGTACACTAACCATAAGTAAATAATTCATTAACTGTAGGTCGTCTAAAAACTAATAATTAAACTGTTCACAGGTGGCTAATTTCAGACTTACTATAAAATTTTACATGTTCCATATAGTATACAACTTTTTATTTGCGGTAAGTAAAAGTAAGCTAACGGATTTTTTTTTTACTTTTTCAGCCTTGACTTTTTCACCCTGACTTTTTCAGTCTTGTCTTTTTCAGTCTTGTCTTTTTCAGCCTTGACTTTTGTGGCCTGTGCCGGAAAAGTATTTTGCACAAGCTTATTTGTAGTACATAGAAAAGTTCTACTTTTCGATCTCGTTTTCTGTCCGAAAAATGACGTATTTTGGCACGTTCGAATAAAAGTACCATTTATGGCGTCAACAAGCTTCGATTACTTCGTGCATCTTCCGTCAGCTAATAAAAGGAATGAAAAAATAAATATCTACCTATTATTTAAATATTCGTAGACAAATAATTGCATTTTACTTATAATTTATGGTAATATTAACATTAACTTCATAATTTGTTTTATAATTATTATTTTATTGTATCCATTTTCTATACAGGTAAATTATACTTTTAAAAATTCTCTACTACGAATGCAGATACAATACGCATATACATAAAAAATATATCAAATACATGATCCAGTACACATCTATTATAAATCATCACGTTCTGATCTTCATTATTAAAAACTCCATTCTTAGCTTTTCCAACTATCATTCGTCGGAATCCAACGGTTATAAATTCGAATCTTCTTGAATAATTGAGAAAAATAGATCGCTCGCTGCAACTTCGAAAAAATCCCCCGACCAGCCACCCCGCTATCCCGATTTGATACCTAACGACACTGCTTTACGGACGCTATTCCTTTTTTACCAATTCGAGATTCAGTTGTTTACGAGTAGGCAGTGTTTTTCGGTGTGACATGGTCCCGATATGTCGTTAAATCGAACTTTATCCAGCCTTTGGGAAATCAGGGGCAGCCATGACGCGGCGCTAGGCGACCGGAGGAAATCACGCCGCCTTGATTCTTATGCGCGACCGACGGAAATATTTATCATGGCTGCCAGATTGGTCTGTTCTATACTTTTACATTATTCTGTATTTTACAGGTGTTCACTCTTATGCGACCAACGAAAATGGTGTTACAGGTGATGTAAAATACTTTTAATGATCAAAAATAAATCACAGATGTCATTACATACTTTTCTTAGTTAAAGAGATTTATAAGGAATCTTTATTAAATAATTTTTTAGACCAACTTTGTAACTCGCTTTTTTGATGTCTGTCAGTGTTAAAAAATTTTACTTATACCCTAGGACAAACAAGTGATTAGATACAAAATAAAAATATTAAGCAAAATTTATTTTAACATCAAAATTCATAAAAAGAAGAAGGTGGGTTAGGAATGGGTTATTGTTTACTCTCAACTTTAACAATCAACGTTTATGCAAAATGTGTTGCTATAGAGATGTGGTATTTATTTATTACCTATTCAAAATAATAAATCATTAATAACAGCAAAAATAAATGTGTAGGTAGAATCCGTTTCACCAGAGAAGAATACACCTGAAGTTGCAGTCGTATGCGCGAACGTGTCGTCATAACCAGCGCCATATTATAAATTTGATGTTTGACTTCAAATCAGTAGCGTAACCATTTCAAATTTAATTCTTAAATAAATATAAATATGAAAATGATGTTGTCATTTTCACCAGTTTTAATGCAAGAAATGTTGAAATAAAAAAAAAATGCAATTTGCAAATCCCTTATAGACTCTATTGAATATGTAATAAAGATAGGAATGATCACTTTTTGGTTTTTTTTTTTGTAAAAATCATTCAAATGGTCAATAAATATGCTATTGAATTATAAGTCTATTTTTATGTATGAGAGAGTAATAAAACAGCATTTCTAATGCAAAACTTAGTACGGTCATTTTAAATATTTTTACAGAATAATCTAAATATTTCCTAAAATTGTAATAAATACCTGAACTATTACAAGTTTTGGGTCTTTTATTGGTCCTTTATAAACATAAGCTGTACAGAACAATAGAAAAAGGTTTGGACAGGCCAAAAGCCCTGTGTATTAAAGATTACATAGCCGTATCTTAAAATTATTTTCAATAAGTACCTATTTGCCAATTTTGTTTTATTTTAATTCCAAGAATTTCTTACAGTAATCGAATTATAAGTAGATAAATACCTTCCCAACAAATTTTACCGAAAATGCGATTATAGGTTTTCCATTTAGTAAGGAGGTCCAAGTTGTGTATTCTTGACAGTTTACTAAATGTCGTTTAGTTGCAACTTTCAAGGTGCAGTGTGAATTTTAGTGTGATCATGGAAAATTTGGAGGGGCCGCGTAAACGACAAAAAATCGGTCCTTTAACAGTTAATGAAAAAACAATAATATTTAATTGTTTTAAATCATTTACAGACAAAAACAAAAAAGTGTTGATAACACAGTGGAATTAGTTAGTAGTACGCTTGGTGTTGGGAAATCTACGATTTACAGAGTTGTTAAAGAAGAGAAATGTGGCGAGTTTCAAACGGCACGTAAAGCTCCAGGAAAACCAAAATTTCAATTAGAAAATCTTTTGAAGGAAAGACTTCGAAGAAAAGTGCATGCGTTTTTCTTTAGAAAAGAATTTCCGACAGTAGACAAAATTCTTGCCACGGTTCGAAATGATTACCCTGAAATGAGTCGAATCACACTATGAAACTTTTAAAAGAAATAGGTTTTCTATGGAAAAAGCATTCCAGAAAGTCTATTTTAATAGAAAGAAGCGATATTGTAGTATGGAGAAGAAATTACCTAAGGACTATAAAAGAAATGAGAAACCAAAGAAGAAATATATTTTATTTAGATGAAACATGGATCAACGAGGGACATAAACCAAATAAATTTTGGCAAGATGAAACTGTTACAAGTCGAAGACAAACTTTATTAAATAATTTATCTACTGGTTTAAATCCACCATCAGGAAAGGGGCGCAGACTAATAATAGTACACATCGGTAGTTCAAACGGTTTTTTTAAAGGTGGTTTATTGACTTTTGAATCTACTCGTACCGGTGACTACCATGAGGACATGAATGCTGATGTCTTTAAAGAGTGGTTCGAACAAATTATAGATCTTCTTCTTCAGAACTGTATAATAGTAATGGATAATGCAAGTTATCACTCGAGACTTTTAGAAAAAATGCCCACAACCAAGTGGTTAAAAAAAGATTTACAGAATTGGCTAAATTCAAAGAATATTAAGTTCCATCCCGGTTCTGTGAGAAAAGAACTGTATCATTTGTGTTCCCTTCATAAAGAGAAATTCAAAAAATATAAAATTGTAAAAAATCGTGGCATGACGGTGGTTAGATCACCACCATATCATTGCGAAGTAAACCCGATTAAACTGATATGGGCACAGATAAAGGGAGAAGTTTCAAGAAAAAATAATTGTTTTAAAATGAGTGATGTTAAATAGTTGTTTTTGGAGGCTGTAAATAATGTGAAGCCTGAAAACTGGGAAAAGGCAGTAAATCATACGATTAAAGAAGAAGAGAAAATGTGGAAGTTGGACAATATTACTGATGAAATTATCGAGCCATTCATTGTAAATATTGGTTGCGACAGTTCATCTTCTGATTTCGATTCTGATTTGGATTTGTAGGTAAGAAGTAGTTTTTATATTAAAATTATTATTTATGAACGTAACGTTGTTTAAAAGTCAAAGTTTAAACCCTTATACCTACATAACCCGTTTGACACAATGTTCTTAATATACCTTGTGGAAAAATAAAACATTTTAGAAAAAATTACACTTTTTTACCTTCAACTGTTTAGAAGTTATAAGCAGGTTAATTAGGTGAAAATATAAGTGTATACTCAAGGAATAACAAAAAAAAATATTTTAACTGTCTACTAAAAGAAGTGGTACGTCTATGGATTACGAACGCTTTATTATTTTAATACTCTCTCATGCATAAAAATAGACTATAGCGGGTGGAAATTGGAGATAAGGGTGAAAATTCAACCCTTAGAGTTTTTTATAAACGAAGCAAAATGCAGGTATAGTTAATACGAAATTTTTTGTAAATGCAAATATAAGAAAAAATAATTAAGTAGCAGAAGATCCATTTTTTTTGCGTATAATTGCTTTCTGAGCAAGGCAAAATTCATGCAGTTAATATAATTATAATACGATTATTTCACATCAAATTATTTATTTAAATTTTTTTATGTAAAAAACATAAAAAAAGAATTTAATACGCAAAATATTAATTTTGTTTATTTTTTTGCTAATAATTGCTTTTTGAGTAGAGGTAGGTGCAGGAATTGCCTCACACAATAAAAAGTATATTAAATTTCCTGTAAAATCTTAGGTTATAAATATTTTTTGGATAAAAATGGACTAGCTGAGATATTGAACTCTTAGGACATAATAGCCTATTATAGTTCTTCCATTATCAATTGCTGATCATAAAAACTCGTTCGGAACCTTTACCGACAATTTTGTTTGATCTGCCATAGGCGTAGATACCTACCTCATTTTATAAATTTATTTTATTAATACTTTTAATATTCGTATTTAGTATTCGTTAAAAGGAAATCGAATAATTATAAATTGGATGTTATTATACGCCCTTATTTAGACAAATGCACTTAATTGTAATCTTACTTGGACTTAAAAAAAAATCATTATAGCTCGTTAACTTGCTACAACTGAATATTAAATTATAAAACGTAAAAAAGCGATTAAAGTTTACCTTCCTGTAAGGGCGTCTGGTTTAAACAGGGTACCAGACGTGAACTGAACCCTTTTTGTACCCCATTCGTTCTTTTTCTGGAAAACGAAATTTCAAAGAAAAAACCATAAAGGAAAATAAATTCTTTGCAAATAAAACAAAAGAAAAAAAACAATTCAATTCTAAAGTATCTTTATAAATAATCATGGCAGTCTGAATCCTCTGAACTAGAGTCATCATTTGGTTGAATTATGATGGGTTGTAAAGAGGGTAATACTACATACTCATCTTCTTCTTTGATAACATGTTCAACACAGTTTTTTCAAAGCTCTTGGCGGTCTGCTGCTAGAACTTTATTTACGAGTTCTACAACTTCTTTACTCAGTTCTGGAGACTGATTACATTTTCGTAATTCTGATTTTAAGTTTGCCAATAATAACTCTATAGGGTTAAATATGCAATAGTAATAATAATAATAGTAATAATAATAATAATAATAATAATAATAATAATAATAATAATAATAATAATAATAATAATAATAATAATAATAATAATAATAATAATAATAATAATAATAATAATAATAATAATAATAATAATAATAATAATAATAATAATAATAATAATAATAATAATAATAATAATAATAATAATAATAAAATGTCTTTATTAAAATTTTTGAAAATTACAAAAATGCAATGTAAGGGCGAGATTTAGCCTACAGCTATTCTTCCATCTAACCCTCTTAGTAACAGGATCGATAAATAATATTATAAAAACAAAAACTATAATAAACCTATAATAAAAATTAAAAAAAAAACAAACATTTAACTAAACTGTTAATGCAAATAAATAATAATTGAATTACATATTAATAAATTAAACTAAAAATAACACAATTTGTATACACAATTTAATTTGATCATCGTTGTTGATGAAGCAGGATATTTTTGAGCTTACGCTTGAAACCAGTATATGAATGGATATTCTTTAAATCATTGTCAAGTTCATTGTAATATTTAATAGCACAGTAAGAGAAACTGCGTTCAAAAATAGCATGTGTGTGGCGGGGCATTGTTAACGTGGATTGCTCACGTACATTAATATTATGCATTTGATTTCTGTAAATTAACCTACGAGAGAGATATATTGGACTTTGAGTGTGTATTATTTTGTGCACCAATGATAGCAAATGATACTTATACAGATTACTAATATTTAGCCACAGAAGTTCTTTAAAGCTTTGGGAAATATGATCATATTTGCGTAAACCAAATATGTATCGACAACATGTATTCTGAATTTTTTGAAGCCTTATAGATGTTATTGAATCTAGACAAGGATAAAAAATTATATGACAATAAGAAATTTTGCTAAGGATTAAAGTTTCACATAAGTATTTTTTCATATTCATTGAGAGCAAATCTTTATTAGCGTATAGAAGTTTGAAAATTAGATAACATTGAGTGGACAAACTGTTGATATGTTCAATAAATCGAAGATTCTCATCCAGTAGTAAGCCCAGACTTCTGGCTACATGTACCATAGGAATTGTCTCATCATCAAGTTTTATGGAAAAATTATTTTTAATATAAGATCGAGATTGGGCATTAGAAAATATGATTGATTTGGATTTTGATGGATTTAAATGCAGATTATGATCCAAGGAAAATGTTTTTATTCTAGCTAGGTCCTTATTAACCGCTTTACTTGCTACCTCTGCATTAATGGAATGAAATGAATGGTGTAGTTGGGTATCGTCAGCAAAAAACTGGATTTTACATGTCAGAGTTTGTTCACACAAGTCTGACGTATACAGAAGAAAGAGTAAGGGACCTAAGACGGAGCCCTGTGGTACGCCTGATTTTATGGACTCAAATCCAGATGACTGATTATTTATTTGGACTTTTTGTGAGCGATTACTAAGATAAGATTTAATAAAATTAAGAGATTTGTCACTAAAACCATAGTAACTACATTTAGAGATTAATAGCAGATGGTTGAGGGTGTCAAATGCTTTACTATAGTCAAGCAACACAAGAGCTGTAGCTTGACTATCATCCAATCCAGTTATTATAGAATCAGTTAAGTGACATAGAGCTGTTGTCGTACTGTGTCCTTTCCTAAATCCTGATTGGTGTAAGGGCAATATTTTATTTGAAGTGAGAAAGCTATAAATTTGCTTATACGCAATCTTCTCTAAAACTTTAGAGAGATCCGGAAGCAAACTTATAGGCCTCAAATCGTTGAATGATAGAGGGTTATTTTTTTTAGCCACTGGTACAACAACTGCTTTTTTCCACTGATCAGGAAAATAACCTTGTCCTAAACAACAGTTAATAAAATATGTGTAATATACGGTAAAATGACTGGCATACATAATTTAAGCATTTTCAGAGAGATGTTGTCTGCTCCACTGGCATTCGATTTAACTTCAACAAATGTTTTCAGAACAGCATCCACGTCTACAAGACTAAATGTAAAATTATTGTTATTAATATATTTATGAGTACGATAATAAGCCGTTTTTTCGCTACACTGGACATTGCTGTTTTGGTAAACCGCTACAAACGCTTCATTTATCTTGAAGGGGTCTAATAACTCGTGAGGTATGTCATTGTTTTTTGAAACTTGCATATTCATTGTGTTTAAAGTTTTAAAGAATTTTGACACTCCCTGTCCACTTACGTAACGTAAATATGCAGCTTTTTCATTTTTTGTAGACGCAACAGCAAAATTTCTAAGGCGTTTGTAGTGATCCCATGCTTCAGGCGTTTGAACACGCTTAAAGTTAACCAGAGCTCTAACGTTCTTTGTAAATATTTTTTAAATTTTCCGTTAACCAAGGAACGCAAGGTTTGCTAACTCTAACAGTTCTGTAAGGACAGTGAATATCAAATAGCTGGGTAATATTGTTAGAAAGAAATCGAACTTTACTTTCTATATCTCTTATAGAGATTAGGTCATGCCAAGGAAAATTAGATAGATCATTGTTAAAACAGTCAAAATTGATTTTTTTAAAGTTTCTAGAAGTGACAAATTTTTGTTGATTATCAGTAAGATTAAATTTTATGACGCAGTAAGCAAAGCGGTGATTAGAAAATAGGTCAGCATTTAGAGTTCCACTAGCTAAACAAAGTTTTGAATTATCAACGTAAATAGGATCTATAAGCGTTGCCGAAGTTGCTGTAATTCGTGTAGGTTCAGCTATTACTTGTGTCAATCCGTATGCTTCAAAACAATGGTTAACATTGTTATTGCTGTTAGTTAAATCTACATTTACATCACCCATAACGAAGATATTTTTAAACTGAGGGACTATTGAAGTCAACATATCATCTAGCAAGTTAATAAAACAAGGAATAGAACCCTTAGGTGGTCTGTAAAGAATGCCTACTGACACACATTTGCTATTTATTTTCAGCTTAACCCATAAATATTCCAAGATAGAAGATTCTCCAGATGTCATAACTTGACAATGATATTTACATTTAACAAAAATTCCTACTCCACCCCCACGATTGTTACGCTCATGTCTAAAGAAATTATATCCGTCAATGTGTATAAAATTAGATGGTATGGTATAGTAAGGAGGTAGTCTGAGAAGAGTTTGCACAGCTTGTCAATATAATACATTTTTTCTAACTTTATACCTTTAATAACAGTAAGCAATTCTTTGTTTGTTGGTCCTTTTTTACTATCACTGGCAGGAATAGGAAAATTTTTTTCAGACATAAAAGCCTAAATTTGAGCTTTTTTACTGCTACTATTTGGTATTTTAAGGAGTTGCCGCGAGTCGTAGAATGCGTTGTTAATAACGATTTACTGACTGTGGTGGAATGTAAGGTAAAAGCTGTTCATTAAACCGTTTTTCAAATAATTCTGCTATCATATCTTCATGATAATCAGCTGCACAGTTTTTAATTTGTTTAGCAGATAATAATAAAGCATTAGGCACGAAACCGTCTTTGCTTCCAGCGTGTACTATTATAATGCGTTTCCCTTTAGAACATGACTCATTCAAACAGCAATTTTTACTACTGTCAACCCAACTGAAATTTACTACATCGTGACTGTCAAACCATGTTTCATCTAGATAAATTATGTGTCTATTAGAACTTCTGTAGCCTTTTGTCTGACGCAAATAATCTTGTCGCCATTGAACTATCCTTGACGATTCGGTGATTGCCATCTGCTTATTCAATTTTTTGTGTTTAAAACCACATGCTGACAAAACTTGACGCAATGTTTCCAAAGTGGTATAAGTGTATCCTGGAAAATCTGCCACCTTTTGCTGTATTACTTCCAATGTCGGAACCCTGTTCTCCTTATATAAACTATAAATTGTCCTTCGTATAAAATCTTGAGTAGCTCTGTCAACTGATTTCAGTTTTTCTTTACATGTTTTTCGGTTTTATGAATAATCCACAGCAACCCCTTTCGTGACTACCGGATAAACGGAAAATTTATTTACTTTAGTTAATTCAGCAATTGTTATTATGAACGCATTATCAGACTGCTGAATATTTTCCTTTTTTAAACATTCGAATATATTAAAAATAACTTGTTGTGTTTGTATTTCTAAATCCTTATCCTTAAAGTCATACCTGTCTTTAATCTCACTACACTGTGCAATTTCATTTTCTTCATTCGCATATGGTCTAAAAAACGCCATATTTATATTTATTAAAAGAAATTTAAATTAAACCAACCACACATACAAAACACACCGCACGACATTACTCCACTGATATCGCAGACTGCCTTCCAGGAATATTTTCGAACACCTGCCTTCCGTAAACCTTCGGCCAATACAGTGCATTTAAGTTGACGATTCGATGTTTTCATTGGTAAACAACTGATGGTTCGTTTAATATTTACCGCTTTGTACAAGGGGAGTAAACATTATTTTTTGTTTCTTAATTTGGCATGAGTACCGTGCGTATATATTAAATATTGATGATTCCCCACATAACTGTGTTCTGCAATTGATAATGGAAGGACTATACTTCAAGCCCTAAATATATCGTTTAGGTAATAAAAAAAGGTAAAAAAAACACCAAATAGGAACTTATAAAATTGTTTATTTTAATTAAGGAATGCATGAAAAGTATTGGTAACATATTGATTATTAAATGGTTTACTCAGATTACTGGTAAAAATCATTGAAAAGTTGAAACTCAAATGCTATTATATGCAACTTAAGTATTACTTTTTAAATTTTGAAAGTCAGGGAAAAATATAAATTTTTAAAACATTTCACATCTTAAAACTTTAACGAAATCTGCAGTATACAATAGTAGTTAATCAAACGATAAGGGTAAGAACAATGAATACAAAATAGCTTAGTGATAATAAATGTTTGTTGTATTTCTTATTCAATTGACTGCTAGTTGCACATGTGAGAAATATTTTGCAAAATTTTATACTTTTTACTCTTACTTCAAAAATTCAATCTTGTTTAATTCCATTTTTTATAGTTAAACAAATTGATGAAATTTTAGATGATAGTTACTAGTTATTGGAAAAGTATATTATGAAGAAATTTAAGACTTTTTGTTTTTTGACCTTAGTGATATATCGATTTTAAAATCATCAATTTGAACCATATCACAAAATTTGAAATACGTTTGCCTAGAATCTAGGTAGGTATGTTGGAAAAAATTATTTCTTGTAGGCCTGTATTATTAATCGCTTTCAGAGTCATTAAGCAATTCTACAGTATGGTTCAAATGAAAGGAATAAATTCATTATAATGGAAGTAGTTGGTTTTTCGAAAAAATGCTCGGACAGGTCAATTTTGTTTACTTAAAGCGCAATTTTTTAAATAAAATTCAATTTTCCCCCACTTCCCATTTGTGGGCAGTGACGTCGTTGACAATTTTTTTAAATAGCAACCCCAATTTTTTTTTTTTTGATTTTGATAGATCTTGCAATTTTCTACTCGGAAACATAATATTTGAAATATCTGACATAACAATTTTTTTTGAAAAAAAGTCATTTAAAGATCAGATACATAAATTTTATGTTATTTTGAAACACAAATTAATAAAAGATAATTATTTGTAATTAAGTGCTTAATCTAAAAAAATAATAATAATAATAATAATAATAAAAAGAATTTAATGACAATTTCACAAATTCTTTTTATTATTATTATTTTTATTATTATTTTGTTAGATTAAGCATTTAATTACAAATAATTATCTTTTATTCATTTATTGTGTTCTCAAAATAAAATAAAAATTTATGTATATGATCTTTAAATTTCTAATATTATGTTTCCGAGTAGGAAATTGCAAGATCTATCAAAATCAAGAAAAAAAAATTGAGGTTACCATTTAAAAAAATTGTCAATGACGTCACTGCCCAAAAATGGGAAGTGGGGGAAAATTGAATTCTATTTAAAAAATTGCGCTTTGAGTAATCAAAATTGACCTGTCCGAGCATTTTTTCTAAAAACCAACTACTTCCATTATAATGAATTTATTCCTTCCATTTGAACCATACTGTATAATACTCCTACTGCTGTCACTGCTGCAATCATCCTCTGAAGTAGATTCATCAGACGATCCTGTATTTACAGTAAACACAAGAGAATCTACAGCATTATTCAGAATGTGTTCTTTTTTAATCCATTCAGATTCGCATTTCTTTACATGTTCGCAAATAGAATACCATTCTTGATCAGAAACTTCAGAAAATATCTTCCTGGCTAATTTCTTCACATCATCCAGTTTAAATGTGGTATTGTGCACTGCCACCCAGTTCTTAACCAGTGCCCAGATTTTTTCTATTGGGTTGAATTCTGGATGATAAGGTGGTAACCGTAAGACTTTATGCCCATGTTCTTTCAGTAAACAGTCCAATTTATAGGAAACAGGAATACCTAACCGATTTTTTTTTATTAATTCATACAAAGCGGGTTTTGTCTTATTGACATCATGTTCAACTTTGTGGGCCTTAAGCCATTCTAACATTTCTGCTTTCCTGGATGCTGAAGTAATACTTTTTTCAGTTTTCACGTTGTGGTAAGAAGCATTATCTACAACCAGAACTGATTTCTCAGGCATATTGGGCAATAGTCCTTCCTGAACCCACTTCATAAAATTTGAATGATTCATGTCATCATGGTAGTCTCTACTTTTAGAACCTAAAAAAAATAGAACAAATTTAATCTAGACCCACACGAAAATTTACTATTTTGTAAACAAATTACATAATAACTAAACATTTAGTACACATATGAAGTGAAGGATTAAAAGTTTTATTTGAATGTAATTTAATACAAAAAAAATTAAAATAGCAGTGCAACATGTCATATTAAAACATTGTACATGCAGGTGGAGAAAAAGTATTTATTCCTAATGCCTTATTAATATTTCGTTCAGGTACTCGTATGTCTCTACATATATTGAAAAGTATTATTTTGTTATTTATGGTTTTTTCATTGGTTTTTAAACAATATACACCGTGTCCCACGTAAGGCGGACATTACAACTTTATGGAGAATAAATTAATTTGTATTTTCGCCATTTTCTGAGTATACATAATCGAATATGCTCTTTTAAATTAAAATAAAATGAACTCTGTGCAACTTCCATTTATACCGGAAGTGACCACTAACTTCGTTATTTTAAAGGGAATACCCCATATTTTTTTTTAATTTTAGATTCAGCATGAAATTCTGTAAACAACGATACCCCATTTGCCTATTCTAGTTATAGCGGATTTGGCGTTATTCAATTTTTTTCTACATTTTTAGTCGCCGGTAGACATTTTCTTAAAGTCGTCTACCTCATTTACTATATCTATCAGATACTTAAAATTTTAACCAGAGGTAGTAGATGGGATGTACTTCTGGAGAATATTTAGTTATTCATTATTTGTTGTATGGGGTGTTTGCAAATTATTTTTAAAAATGAAATTTTTTAAACATAAAAAACTTTCATAGGTAGTAATAAATAACTGTATTTTATCAAAATTTATTCTAATTTTTTTTCTCAAGGAAAATTGAGGTTGTGTATATTAAAAAGACTCGATCAGGATATATATTTTACGAATTAAGAGGAAAATTTACATTACAAACTAAAAGACCTGCGGGGCAACGGTAGTTTAGTAGGTATAAAAATTACAACTTAAGGGTGGAGCCTAAATACTACAAAATTACTTCCGAGATCAAACAAAATCAGCATTCATTCATAATTTTAACAATTGCATGTAGATACGAGGGATGCATATTCTAAACTTTAACGCGCGAAGTTGAAGACAAAGGAACCGAAAAATATTCCACAATAGCACAAAATAATATTACCTATGTATTTTACAATATAAGTAGATTAAAACTTATTTTGGCTGTCGTCAAATTTGGTTAAAAAATCTTCTTTTATAAATATACCTTTTATTTGACGAAAAACGAAGGCCTAAACGAAAAAAAAATATTCCTCATAAAAGTTTCGCCTGTGTATTGACAAGGTAATAGTGCTTTTCTTATATTTTTTGCTATGAAATTATCAAAAATATAGCAATAAACAATTACTGATGTCATGGTTTTACAGGAAAGAAAGCAGTCTCTTGACTGTATGCGTCTCTCTCAGGGATGAAATGTATGCAATCTGTTTGACTCTCTTACATTATTTTATATAGTTATTATTGATTTATCCGCTATGAAGGCGAATAATGTTTTATAGGGTGTATTACTTCATGATTTTTTTTTTTGAGGAAAATAAAAAAATAAAATATAAACTATTTATGGAAGGTATAAGCACAGTATATATAAGTATAGGTTATAAACAGTAAGGCTATTGCTTTGCAGAATACAATAAATTCCTAATAAAAAAATTCAATATTTAGAAGTATATAAAGCATAAATTAATAATATTAAAACATATAAGTACAGGACTTAAACTAATCAAAATCAAATTCACCACATTAATCTACATTTTCCAAAACATTAGCGGCTATGATCAAACTATTTCTGCAGTTTTTCTGTGCCATACAGGTGCATTAACCGATGTAGCCAATATTTTTTTTTGCATTTGCAAATTTTGTTTCCATAGTCTAGAATAGAATAATATTGTTAAAATATTGTACATATATGAAAATTATCGGTGTATAGTACCTTCTTGCATTTGCATGATAAGTTCTGTTATTTCTCGTAGCAGGTCGAGCATAATCTTAAGAGTGAGTATCAGACCTCAATCTTGATCTACTTTCCATTAATACTCTTCAACATTAGGAAGCTGCATCTGGGTCTTTAAAGAGCTTAGCCAAATACTTAGCTGGTAAAAATATCTTAAACAATGTAATCTTAGGGCGTCTTCAGTCAATGGCAATTTAGCAATTATTTTAAAGGGGCCATTAATCTCCTCAAAATGTTAATGGCATTGACAGTTTTTGACTACAGTTTTATGAAAATTTTTTCAAGATTAGAGAATGTGTTTTCAGAGTACCTACGAATCACTGCCAAATCCATCCAAAAGGTGATAGTGTTCAAGGTAGGTTTTCCAACAGGTTCTTTTTCCAATGCCAGACAATTGGTTGAATTTATAACGACCTGTCACAGAATGAAAAGAAGGCAAATTTTTTAGAAGTTTTTTTTATCCAAATTTAAATCATGTACTGTTATAAATCGTCACGAGTCTGCTCGTCCTATTATGAACCATATCTTTTTAGTTCAAAACTATTTAAAATAAATTAATAAGACAAAACATCTGTATCGTTGCAATCAATAATGCAGCGTGAATTCCCCGAATTTCTGGCTGATAATATGTACAACAAGATACGAGTATCAGCTTCTTCAAGATTTAAATTTAAGAAATCGTCTTTTGATGGTTCAAAATTCATCCCATATTTATTGATACTCGCGAATCCATCACTAGATACAAATTTTCAAGAAGTTGCTCTGACAGAAAATGTGTTATACGTCTTTTATTAAATATCGAATGAATGAACAAATTTCATTATTCTGGAAGTGGAGTATTGGGTCGGTCAATTTCTATATCAATTGATTTCTGGGATCATCTCTTTTGACGTGTTGTATTTTTGATAGAATTTTCTTTATAATGATTAATACCACATCTATCCTTTGAGCATTAAATTTATTTTTAAAAATAATCTTTACAAATATATTAGCATATTCTTTAAATGATATGCAACTTTTGGACTTTCCCAAACCTTGAGCTATTGCTATCCCATCAAAAATGTGACAAGTTTTGCAAGATCACCTATGTGCAGGTAAGCCTTTGTGGATCATATTGCTTTAAAATATTTTCCAATAAACTCTTATTTGTAGAGGTGCTGAGATACCCATTTACTGTTAGAGACATGGGAGAGGCTGTTAGATCAAATTTAAATATTTCGGCATAATTACCTAATGCTTCTGTCCATATTCTTTGCTAATAAAATATTGTGAAGAAACTGTTGACCATGCAAGGATTAAGAAGTCATATTTTGATATTATTTGTGTCTTTGCTTCATGCAACAACAAATCCGTAATTAAAATGTTTAACGAAAACTTACCCAACTTACCCAAATATATTCAGGCATTCAGCTATAACAGGATGAATGTAGATGTAATAAAAACCTAAAAAATGTCTATATTTCGTCCCAATTTATTAGGAACTTTAATATGTAACACACTTATTAATTTTTTAGTAAAAACAGACAATATGACACTTTGTCCATTGGCACCTAACGAAAAGTTTTATAATAAAAAAATGAAAAAAATTTGAGCATATCAATAATGTGATGCATCAGCCGACAAGTAGAGAGAAACAGAGCTATACTACGTTTTTCATTAGGGCCTTCCTTTTTGTTAAATGATAAAATTATATTTAAAAAAATGACTTTTTAAACAAATTTTTGAAGGGCTGAAATTTTTTTTAAATAAATATAAAAAATTACTCCTTACAAAGATTTTATTGTGCATTGGACCAATAAATATTTTTTTTTTTATTCGGCGGTATCAGTATCTGGATTTTTGATGATAGTGCCCTTGTGCACAGTCTAATTTTGTGTTACCTCCGGAATAAGGGTTACCTTATCATGACTTTTTATCTCTGAAAAATTCAGCTTGTTCCTAAGGGGGGTAAATCGTTTTCTAGAGCGAATATTTTAATACATACACTCTACTAATAATAATTGATTAAGAGTAGAAAAGTGTCCATAGTTTAGCAATACATTCCCTTCTATATCACATAATAATATGTCCTCGATACAAAAAGTCAAAGTAACAAAAACAGGAGGCCAATGTAAACAAACAATAAATGGTCTCATGACATTTTATATTTTTAAATAAACTAGGTTTTTAAAAAATATTTTCTATACCTATTATTTTTTATATTCAAGCGGATTTATAATATTTAAAGTTGGAGTAGCCATAGTTAAATGAAAAGGTACCTTTGGTTTTATAATATGTAGCGATCAGATATAATGTTTCAGCATATTATTATTATTTATATTTTAACAAAAATTATTTTTATTGTTTGAATAATCTGTTATAATGAGGTACAGCTTCTAGAACAAATTCATAAAAAACCCGTACTGTTAAACTCACCATTTATTTGGCATTCTGTCCCGTACTTCCATATCTCTATTAGCTCTGCTGTCAACTAGTTCTGGTAAGGCATATTGCATATAATAATTTTGAATTTTATTTTGCACCTGTTCTTCCCAAAAGCTGTCATTATGAGGAATTTCCTCCACTTTTGTTTCTCGAGAAGTCCAAACGCACAAAATACAAAAAATCATTTGTGTAATGTGCAGCTAGCCCTGAATTTAAAAGTACCGATTGTGGTTCCCCTTAATGGTATTATCCTTTTTCCAGAAAGTTATTTTTTACTGCATATTCCTTTTTCTTCAGTCAACACTCTAGCTTCATATAGACATTTTAACTCTTTGTTTTAAATTCCATCTGGACTGGCAGGAACATATAAAAACTTTTTCTTGTTAATAAATTTCCAAATCTTATTTTGCTCTGGATCTATTGTCCATGTCATATTAAAAGGCTTTAGCAAAAAATAAAAGATTTTATTAGATTGTTTAAAAAATGCCTTTCCTTTTTTTACAAATGTCTTCAAATTTTGAAACAGTGACTCGTTTTCGTCTTTCATTTTGCTACAATCCACAATCAGCTTGATCTCTTGTCACATTCATTTTTTTCTCATCTATAGACATTATCAATTATCAAACTTTTTAGAAAATCTTTTTTTGCAACGCGCATCAAAGAGTGTGAGAGATCAAAGCCCACGCTCGAAAACAAAAAAAATGATTTACTAAGTTCGAAAAAATATACATTACTTTAACAGCTTAAAGAGTTGTTAACATGCTGGAATTCATTATTCTTAACTCGAAGATGTATTCATTAAAAAAAATTCCCGTGCAATATAAAAGTTAATTTATAATTCAAATCTCATTGTATACCTTTTAATTTCGAAAGTATTTTTTTAATAAATAAATGATAAAATTAATTTAAAATAATTGAGCGAAATTACTGTATGTAAAAATAACAAAGTGTACAGACATAAAACAAAATAAATTCAAATCACTTGCGTACGTTTATCACTTGTAAACAGTAGAAAAGGATATACAATTTGTTGGTGTCGCCCTCTAGACGAAAAAGCTTTTAACGTATTTTTTTAATTTTTATTGAGAAAAATAAATGTTCCTGTAAAAATTAAAAACATACCGTAAAATGGGGTTAATTGGGAACCGCGGGGCTATTTGGGACCTAACGAAAAAAAATTAATTTGGCAACGCTGCCACAACAGGTGCACGTCTAACCAAAATGTGCGGGCCGCACCACGTGGTAGCATGTTTAGGGCGAAAGTGATGACTCGTTTCAGTCCGTTGAATTAACTGTTCGAAGCGTGAGGTGACTTGCAAGAAATTGTGAAAATCGACGTAAAAAACGATAGTGTCCAACTTTCTGTTCTCGGAATTGGATTGCTAGTGATAAGGTAAGTTTGATAGTTGTAACTAATTGTTAGGTGACTGTAGATGACCCAACATAAATATTGTAAAGATATATTACATGTTAGATTTTTAATAGGCTATTTTTTTTGGTGGGGTAATTTGGGACATAACAATGGGGTTATTTGGGATAGCAAAAAAACATGAAATATATGACCGGTAACAGTGATTTTTTGCCTCTAGGCTGTAAAAATGGTACGAAACTATCGAAGCAAAATGAGCAATTGCCGAAAAGGAAAAAATTTTAACCCATACTTCTCCTATTCGGAGATTAATTTAGCGAAAGCCCTAGATGATATAAAAAAACAAAAACGAAATATTAGAGCCGCAGCCGAAAAGTATGGTATTCCTAAATCCACGCTAGGAAGGAAACTTCTTGGTCAAAATATGCAGCAAAAGCGTCCGGGTAGACCGAGCCTGTTCAACGATGATGAAGAAAATGTTTTTGTTCAAAACCTGAACACGGTTGCTTCATGGGGCTATCCATTTGACTTGAGAGACTTGAGAATGATGGTGAAACGATACCTCGATAAGAAAGGAGTTCGGGACAGAAGATTAAACGAAAACATGCCGGGAAAAGACTGGGCTGTCAATTTTATCAAACGACATAAAAATGAAATATCAAATCGCCTTTCGGCTAATATATCAACCAAACGGGCCGCTCTTTCAGAAGATGTGTTAGATAGGTTTTTTGAAAATGCCTCCCAAATGTTGTCTGAGACGGATCCTTCTCTTATTATTAATTTCGACGAGACAAATCTCACAGACGACCCAGGGTCTAAAAAATTCATTTATAAGAGGGGCACCAGATACCCAGAGAGGATAATTAATGCCACCAAAACCGCAATTAGTCTGATGTATGCGGGAACAGCCGATGGACAGCTTCTTCCAATATATGTTGTTTACAAGGCTGATCATTTATGGGATTCCTGGACCGTCGGTGGTCCTCCAGGTACAAGGTATAATCGTTCCAAGAGTGGCTGGTTCGACAGTATATGCTTTGAGGATTGGTTTTTCACTGTAGTGGTACCATTCTTTCGGAACAAAGATGGTCAAAAGGTACGTAGGCTCTAGTTTTTCCAAACTTTTAGGTCCACTTATTTTAATTTTTTTTAGGTCCTTATAGGAGATAATCTCTCCTCACACTTTTCAGAGAAAGTTCTCCAGAAGTGCGAGGAATTAGATATTGCATTCATATGTCTGCCACCTAATGCAACACACATTATGCAACCGCTAGACGTTGCGTTCTACGCGCCACTAAAAAAATATTGGCGAGACATTCTAAGCAATTGGAAGAAGACAGCTGGTCGTAAATTTCCGTCATTAACAAAAGATGCATTCCCCAGCCTTTTATCAAAGTTGCAAGAAAAACTTGAGGAAGGGGGAAAAGGCTCGTCCAATTTGGTTTCAGGATTTTCCAAAACTGGGCTATATCCTGTAGACCCATCAAGACCGAAAGAAAGACTACCTAGATTACAGGAACCGGTAAATGTTGCTAATGTAGTCTCTGACGTGATAATAAATATTTTAAAAGATATGAGATCTGGGGACCAAACAAAGAAAGTTGCTCGACGTTAGAGGCTTAATGTGGAGCCTGGAAAAAGTGTGTCGGCAAATGATTTATCCATGCCATCTACATCTGGCAGTATATCGAAACAGCCGATATGTCAACCTAAACGACTAGACCGTGCTGAAAAAGGGCATAATAGTTCCGAAAGCGATGAAGAACATGGGCAAGAAAATGACGAATCTGAAAATTTTTCCGTTAATAGTGATGATTTGCCACTAATAAACATAAAAAAATCCTTACAACATTCCAAAAATGCTGAAATATTCAGCGATGAGGGAGCAAGTATTTCAGCTGAAGTAAAAGAAGGCAGTTGGATAGTGGTCGAGTATGAAGTAAAGAAAAGTACAAAGCACTTTATCGGCCAAGTTAAGCAAGTTCTTGACTCGACACTACATGTGGAATTTTTAAAAAAATCGGACAAGTCCAGTGGAAGGTTTATTACTCCTCTTGTACAGGACACTGATCATATAAGTGGAGATATGGTCGTGAAGATCTTAACACCACCAATATTAACGGGAACAGGAAGAAGGAAATTTTACAGCTTCAATATTGATCTCATGCCTTTTAATTTTTAAAGAGTGTCAAAACAAACCTAATTTTGTGTTATTTTTGCCAAAGAATTTATTTTTTTTTATTTTTTGTAACTTAGGATATTATTTGCAAACTTTTGGTTATAACTTCAGAATAAATGTTTACTTTTTTAAAATTTATTTTAGGTGTCCCAAAAATCCCCTACAATCGATATTATTCGAGTTCTAACGTAATTTGCTATTAATCCCAAATAGCCCCATCCTACGGGGTAATTTGGGACAGCTATAAATAAAATTTTTTTAGTCCCCCTCCATAATGGGGGAGGCTTATTGCTTTATGTAAGACAGATACACCTACTACCTTTCCAAATATATATAAACAAGGTGGATAATAAGTACAAGTTTGAAGTACCAACAAAAAATGTTTCAAATTTGTCCCAATTAACCCCGTTCTACGGTACTTATATTGCTCTCTTCTAGCATTTTTATTATTATTATTTTTTTTTTTTTCGATAGAAAGATATCTTCTTACATTTTCTCAAAATAAACCGATTCAAATGTTCAAAAAGTGACTCCTTTACCTGTACTTACATAATTTTTCAAAAAATAAAAAATAATCCGTAAAATTGGTGTACTATGAAACCCATTGCATATTATATAAATATGTCTATATTAGTATTACAGAAATGATTTACGTAAAACAATAAGGTGTACCTACAAATACGTGAACTTTAATTATCCCTCGTAAAACATCAGTAAAATATTTTGTAAATTGTTTTCATTCACAAATATTAATTTCTTAAAAATCTAACAGTGGCGCCACTTGCCAGACGAAAAATCTTGCAATGTAAGGGTTTCGTAGTACCCCACTTTTAAAGTTTATTTTGAAGTATTTTTAAAAGAAAAAAATATGTACGTGTAGATAAAGGTTAAATCTATGCTCCTCTGGAACCACTTTTTCAAAATTCGATTTAGTTTTTTCTAAAAAAAATTGAGAAAATGGATCAAAAAAGTCGAGTTTTGTGTTTTTTTTTAGATAAAAAAAAATTTAAATTTTGAAAAAGTGTTTCCAGAAGAGCACAGATTTAACCTTTACCTACACGCACATATTTTTTTCTTTTAAAATATGTCAAAAATAAACTTTAAAAGTGGGTTACTACGAAACCCTTGCATGCTCTGCTCTAAAGACAAGTAAATACTCCTCTTAAAGAAATGTAATACCATAAGCTTGTCTTGAAAATATACCAAGACACATAGTTTTTCATTGTATAGAATAAATATTTTGTTTACACGCAAAATCATATAGGGCGAATACCTACTTTTTAGTAGAATTCAATTATTTTTAAATTAGAATATTACTTTTCTAAAGACTTTATAACAATCTCAAAGCTACAAACTACTGACAAAATTTAGCAATATTTGTTTTACAGATAAAATTTTTGACCCAAACTACGTATTTTAATGACAAAATATATAATTAGGTGGTACTTGCAATAAGGGCACGATTTATAATCTACAATAACATAATGAAATAACCGATCTCTTTGTCCAAAGACTACTTGTAAATTCTGACTGATCTGGTTAGGAATAATACATTATATTTTATACTTTTTTATTCTACTTACCGATGATTTTGTAAAGGAATTTGAATTCCATCTTCAGCTTCGGATTGCATAAAATATGCGACATTGTTTATAATCTGCCGACCTTGACTGTGGATAATTTTTCCTTTTAAACCAACAAGCTTTTTAGTAGGCATGGTTTTAGATTAAATAAAACCACTGATCTGTATTATTTTACTGGATAGGATATAGCTCCCTAAAAAACGTTTCGAAAAATTGGCCGATTTGGGCAAAAAATATGGCGGACCGGATGTTATTTAACATAACCTCTATTTCCATTTGTCATTACATTTGTCATTTAATTGTGTCAAAAAATTACGATGACACGTTTTTTTTATTTATTTAGGTAGTATCGGATAGCATTATTATGATATAAACAATAAACGTTCATTCGTGAAGACACAATATGCTTCACGTTTCCATTTTTATATTTTGTTTCATAAAAAAATCAAATTATAGGTGAATTGTCTCGAAGGACATTGCCCGCAGAAGGAATAGAAGAAGAATAAGAAGAAAAACTAATCAAATTATAGGTTAGGTATGTCAAATTATCCCAAAATTCAGTTCTGTGATCCCACCATAATTTGCCCAAATCGGCCAGCAGTGCTGCACTTCCGGTCTCCTTGGTGGAACGGATTTTTAGTGTGTTAAATATAGCCTATATCCTATCCAGTAAAATAATACAGATCAGTGAATAAAACACACAACACTCACAAACGTCTTAAAATAATCGAAAATCAAAAATATTTAACAAATAGGCGATTCCAAAAAAATAACCTTAAATGTCAAACGCTAACGCCGCTAACAAATAAATAAATGGCTATTGGCCACATACTTTGATTTTCTTTTACTATACGGAGAATGGTCGCACTGCGCAGCTTTCCGCCATTTTGAACCCTTATTACGTGTTGCCTACATCTTGGCGCAATATTTTTAATAGGTGCGTTTTAATCATCCGCTTCTGCTTCGGAATTGTCGATTTTCTTGTTTTAATCTGACAGGTTAAAACGACTAAACCGACAATTCCGGAAGCAGAAGCGGATGATTAAAACGCACCTGATATTTTGCTTGCTGCTGTCAGTGTCAGTGAATATTAATTTTGAAGTCACAGTTTATTGCTAAAGAATCAGTTAGCTCACTCGGACCAGTTGAAAGTTCCAAAATAACATCCACTCCAGGGATACAAATTCAGGATACGCAGAAGACTGCTGTTTTATTATAGGCGGTTGTCATATTTTGTATTATCCGAGTTGCACAGTGTATAAACTGAAACATTGAGATCAAAAGTGCCGACTCAGAATGAGCGATCTGATTCTTTAGCTGTAAACTGTGTCACAGGGTTCAAAATGGCCGCGCCCTATATTGGGCGTGTCGGACCTCTCTCTTGCCTCGTATAGTAATCAAAGTATGTGCTATTGGCATAAACATATTCATAGTACGCCAGTGACGTGACCCTGTAGTTACTAAGCGACGTAGGTAAACAAGACATAATTTGGTTTCTGCGACTGTCATCGTTGCAACTTCAGCTGTATTCTTCTCTCGTGAAACAGAGTCTACATACCAACGACGAGCAACCTCCGAGCAATTACTACATCCGAGCAATTACTACTAGAGGGAGTCTTCCCCCCTTCCCCGCGCTAAATTTTGTTAGCAACATCTACTCCCCCGAGGGGGAAAATACCTCTTCTGTAATTGGCTTATTTAATCAGCGTTGCCAAGTTTGACAGCGCGTGGACAGCGCCAGTTCTGACACTTTCTGACACATGCCAATTTCGTTATTGTATTTTACGGAAAATATTATTATTTATAACGTTGTAAGCGTTGTAAATGTATATTTAAGATTTATTATCACTAATAATATGGTGAAACATGCTTTATGTGTAAAAGGCCTGTTGAAAATGCTTCTTCAAGATAATATCATAAGTAAGTACAGACACAACCTAATTATCAGAGGCGGTGCATAGGTAATCACCATTAATTTACAATTAAACTTTCTTATTTTCTTATCGAAAAATTAAAATTAAGAGCAAGTAAACTCCAGCTAAGTTCGTCTTCATCCGTCTCATAATGATTATAGTAAAGGTTAATTACTTATTATTATTTTAATATCACATCTTTGTAAAGTTTATTGTTATTTTTTTAGGTTTCCTTTTCTTGACATAAGAAAGAAATACATGGTTCCAAAATATAAGAATTCAACAAGTGACCACCTGAATAACGTTTTATGCTAATGAACATTTTTATTAAAGAAACATTCAATTTCGACGAAAGAAGTATAATAATCAATCCTGTCACTACTTCTACACTATATTCATCTGCCACTAAAATACTAAAACAGCAAGTAAGTAGAGAAACTTAAGTTTAAGGAAAAAGGCATAGCCATATTTTTGTTGACACTTTTTTTTAACTAATCTAAAAGACTAATTTTGTGTATTATTTAAATTTTCATTTTTTGTTTTAGGTTTAAACAAAATGAACTTCTAAGATATGCATGGAATATCCCAAAAGAGCTAAGGAAGGTTTTAAAATTCTTAAAAAAACTATTCAGAACCAAAAACATAAAATAGTCTTCCTGTCCAAAATATAAATAGGTATAAATATTTAGATATTATGAGTGATTTTTTATTCTATGAATGGAACATAATTTGCTTCTAAATCACTACCTAATGAACTATATTATATAGTACAAAACTAAACAAGAATATCACATTATTTGTTTTTTTTTAATTTCCTTAAAAAACGTCCCAAAAAAATGTGAATATTTATTATTGGAGTTTACATCGTTATGCAGATCATTATGATCTAAAAAAATGTTTGTCTGGTGCTATAGTCAGGTATAAAAACATTCATTTATTTAAACACAGTTGCAATATACATTTTATTTGGTTTTTAAGTTAAAACCTATTAAGACATCCTAAAATGACTTTTTTCGTTTGATGTGAGATTAATTATTCTACATTTTTGTTGGTGAAATAGGATATATTAAGATGTCTTACTGTTTTCTCTGATTATCTAAAAAGTTAGAACAATATACAAAGACTGTTATAACAAAAAAGAGATATATCTTTACTTAAACACACAATTAGTCAGTTCAATTGTATGATAATTTAAAGCAGAAATCCAGAAAACTTTAAAAATGTGTTTAAATGTGTTTTTACTATAACAAGGACATAATTATTAAAAAAACTTGGCACATTAACATTGACGATAGGTTTTTATAATATATATTATACAAATCACAACGAACTGCACAAAATGACATTATTAATAATTTAACAATAAAAAAGTTAAGTACAATGATGACATTAAAAGTTCAGTTTCTCGGAATACTTTTTTAAAATTGTATCAGTACCTACCTAGTATTTTTCTAGCACAATGATATATGAATATGCATTGTGTGATATCTTATATTTTGGGAATAAAATGATATATTTTTTTGCAGGTTTCTGTTAACAACGATTCCAAGAACTTTTAAAAATATTATTAAAACGACCTTTGCAAATATAATTCTCAATTAAGAGCTTTTGATTTAACATTAAATTTTTATTCTCCATATGGTTACAGCTTCCTAAGAAAAAAGTTTAACAAGACTTACCAGACCCAAAATATCAAAATTTTACCAACCAATTGATGGTTCTACTGGTTTCCATAGGAAAATTCTCCTCGAAAATACTAAAAGAAAAGTGGCAGAGGCAACCGAAGAAAGCAAAAAAGTCTTTTGCAAAACAAAAACTAGAAATTTGTTTAAGAATCTAATTATTGTTTGAAGTTTTACCATTAATAATTTTTGATAACGATTTAAGATTATGAAGTTCTATTATGTATTTTACTCTTTGATAACCTATGTTTAAATTTTTATTAGGACCAAAATAAATTATAATTTATATTTCAACTACAAAAACCCTCATAATATTAAAAAGGGGAAAAACTTAGATTATATTAAACATTTATCTACTTAAAATGTGTTACTTTTAGAAGGTATGTTATTAACTTTCTATTTGTACTTGTATTAATTTATTTCATTTTATTATCTGTTGTATTTTCAAATTGATTTCGATATTAAAGCATATTATTTTTTGTTTCATTGAAACAAACGTTTATTGGCTTATTAAATATAATGAATTCATGTTGTTTTATTATATGCTTGTATGAATGATTACTTTTATTTTCTTTTAAAAATGAATTTCGAAGATAAAGCCGAAACGGTGAGTAAGAATAAAAAATTAGACGAAAGTGACGATAATTACTGGAGCTTTCATCTACACGCCCCTTTTTCTAGCCATCTACACCTGAGCCAGCAAGATTCGTCTTTCCTCCATCCTTACATTCTCCAGATTTACAGAGAAAACGCCGTTCTCTTTAACATATCCAGACCTTGTTTGACGGGGACTATACCACTACATTATCAGCTTTATTTTTTATCCCTAGCAATTTAAATGCATTCGTAATTGCTCATTCTCACCTCTTCTCTTGTAGATTCCGTACTCAGTTTTCTTATTTTTAGTTACGTTTGCACTGCTCTTTTATTTTCACAGCTTTAATTCTATAATTCTGTAAAGCTACAATATGGATCCATTTTTGTGGTTTATACTATTTAGTGTTATTCGTAAGTGACCAACCTATTATGATAATTAAAGATTATTGTATTACAGGCCTGAAGATGTTCCTGTAAGGCCGAAACTAGTCGCTCTTGTATTTATTTATAATAAAATTGATTTTAAGGTTTTATTCTTCAATTGAAAAAATTAGACCTTTACAGTGATTTTGTTTCATTTCCTGCATTAGACACATATAAGACGGTATTAATTTTAAAAATAGTAAAATTAGCAAATTTTTTAGTTTTTTTTTTTAAATTAAAACGTTTGGACAATGTTGTGTGTTTTTATAGGTAAATGATACGCCACTGAACAAGAAGGATGTTTACCTTCCCCCTTGTGCCCGCTTCCTCACTTCCTCTACAGATGTTGCTAACACAACAATCGCCTACAAACTCGTTTTCACGTTCCCTCTATTAGTAATTGCTCGGAGCGAGCAACTACTAGACTAATTTTGTTTACAGAAATCGAATTGCAAACTTTCACGGCGATATCGACGTAGATGTCAAAATATTAGGAGAGACTATAGGGGCGTTTGATTTGAAACTCGATCGAGCGAGCGTCGAGGAGACCGAGAAGTGATGACGTCACAATAGAGCATTAAATCAAATCAAATAAAACAGAGTAAAAAACATAACCTCGCTTTTTTGTGATTCTTGTTTCTGGTTTGTGTGTCAAAATAGTGGGCAAAAAGTAAAGAAAATGGAAAAACTTTTAATAATAAGGCCCGCTTCACTTTCATACTCCATGCCTGTGATTACTGGTGACTAGATCTGGACAGAGAAAATGTATTTTCCAAACACACATTTTGTGTTTTTTATTACGAATAATTTTAGCTATAAGACAAAAGCGGCTAAGTAATTTGTTGACTTCTTGTCTGGTCTTTAATTTTGAGATTCAAATTTGTTTGTAAGTTAGTTAAAAGGAGATAGGTAGAGACAAAGACAAATTTCTCCCTCTTCTCGATCCATCTGCTCTGAGAACATCGAGCTCGCTCTATGTTCTCGCTCCAAAGCAAAACAAACATTTTAGGGATCTCTCGGAGTGTCAATTCAAACACGTTTGCAGCGCCCGGAGATCTCCGATGGTCAAATCAAACGTACCATATGGGAGAGTCTTGTTGCAATTATTATTTATGGTTTTAATTCGGAATTGACTTAACATAAGGATCTAAAACGCACAAGAGGCTTTCAACATTTTATCAAGAAAAGTATATTTACATTCTTAACGTTATTATCAATTTAATCCATTTTTCTTGTTCCAACTGTCATAGGCAATTTCCAGGGAAGTACGCATTTATTTTGAAGCGTGACAGCCGAGAATAACGATCAAGGAGAAGCGACAGCTTGGTGTTTTTAGTGTACCGTTTTGTAACGCGCATGTGCGAAAATAAGTTGTGTATCACTCAAAATGATGTTGTCTGTCAAAGTCAGTCCAAGTTGTGTTTAGTACGTGAGCAATGTTAAGTGATATTTTTTGGTAATTGTTTTGTGTAGTAATAAGATGAAGATTTTTACACACACAGGTATTCTAATGCAGATGTAAAATGTGCCAAAAAACTTACTAGGAAACTAAGAATTTTATCACATGCATAAATATTAAGTATAATGATTTAATCATTTTTGACATTTTATTTTTCATATGTAGGTATTGTATATTGTGAAATATATGTTTTCTTCTTTTAAATAAATTTAATAAACAATGAACTGGAGATTTTGTTTATTTTATTTTAAAATTATATTTAAAAAAATATAATAAATCCGCGTGTTTCAATTAGGATTGGTCAAAATCCTTTTATTATGGCTAAATTGTAAGGTACAATTATGTCAATATAAAGATGGTTTGCCCATTCATATTTACATTTATTGATTGAATCATACTGGAGTTGATTTTGGAAATATTGGTGCATACTTAAATAAGTACTGTTTCAAAAAATTCGTCTATGCCCAGACAGCACACATAGTCCAATGTACGTCCACTTTAGATCTATTTGAGGATCAGGACGTCCATATCCGGGCATCTAGTGTACGTCCGTTTATGCTAATTAAATTGACAGCTGAATATTGATACCCACAGAACGTCTATTTTTGGACTTAATTTTAAGTTTAGTAGTATTTTGACGTCCATCTTAGTTCATTATTTATTAAATTGACAACTTGAATCTATTGCATTTCATTCTATCAGCGGAAGTTTGAAATCTTATTCAATTATAACTGTATCTAGTAAAAAGTTTTCAACTGGTTTCTTGGTCGAGCTTATCTAGCGATTGAAACGATAATGGATGTGTCGTGAGTTCGATGCCTGCTCAGGTCAAGCGATTTTTAATAAAAAAAATAAATGGTGTGTAGCCCCAACAAACATTTTGTGTAGGGGAAGTAAAGGCCTAATAACTGTCACCCTCCAATAACATTGATGGCCATTTGACTTTATTAATTAAAAGGCCGGCATATATAGGTCACTACGGCCGACAGTCGGGCCGAAGTCAGTTTACCATCATAACCAATTAATGGGCCTTCATTTCCCCGTTAATGTCTAGAAATAAATATTTTGGCAATTAATGGCCTATTGATGAGAAGTTAACGGAAAATTGCTGGCCTTTTGCCATATTAATAAAGGCCATGTGTCAGGAACATGATCACAGGATATTCGATAGTGTCCTTTAACCAGTAGTACACCGTTTGAACTATAATATCTATACAAAAATAGAAGGCATTTCAATATAGAATATTGTAGAAATATTATTTAATTCAGCTATATAATATGATAATACTGAAAAAATGTCTTCTTCAAAAAAATTATTAATAAAATATTCTAAATTAACATGTAAAAGTAAAAAATTACAATGAATACTGAATACCAGCAATACGAGACTGGCCCGCATGTTTACTCGTTGAGTATGTAACAAGCGATCATCGGTGTCTCCATCTATGAACGCGGGACGGGGTCCTCCTGGACTGTTTGCGGCAGTTAAAAACCTTTTGACTTTTACCATGCTTTTACCCAATACAGTTACTTACTCTCCATAAGGCCATCATCAAGCAACATAATGCTGGGCCACTATCGAAAGGCCAAAAGTAGGCTTTTATCTTTTAATCGTCGCATTCATTTTCCCTTCAATTACAGCAAAAGGCCAGCAATATCCCGGCAATTTATTGTTTGTTGGGGCGGTTTGCGAAAATAATAAACAAATTATTAATAATATAAAATAGTGTGTGGTAAGTTGCAGTTCTGTAAAAAAAGTGGGGATGTGGTCTCAATGGAAATATAATCCTGGATGTTTTTTGAATGTTCAGTATTCGACGTCCAAATATATTCCAGAATTGAACGTCCTCTGAATGGTCAAAAGTGTTCCATTTGTATACTTCACTGGACGTCTATTGGATGTCGGAAGTCCAGAAAAAACTCATTCTTGGACGTCTAGACATCCAAAATTGTATATCGAATGGACGTCCAATGGACATATTTGTATTGTCTGGGTGATAGCTAGGCCAGGTATTTAACTCTAAATACATAAACCTTAAATGACATCTGGCTTAACTTGGCGAGAAAACACTTGTTTATACAGAAATGAGTGATAATCTTGAAAGTCCTTTTAATATAATATAAATCCAGAAATTCTAAAAATATGTAACTACTTTTTAAACCCAAAAGTTTTTGAAAATATAAGCACATTGCAAATATTTAGTTAAATATCTCAAACTTAATGTCTTTTTAATTGTTACCTAAATTTTTTTTGGCACCCTTATTTTATTTACCTTATTTTTACTTAAGGAAAAGGTAATTTAATTTAAATATGGGGCTTTTATTACATTTTTAACAATAAATAAACCAAATATTGAACAAATTTTATAGATAAATTATAAAATAATAAACGTCTTTTACTTTTATAATAAATAATTAATTATTACATAATGAATTATATTTTGGTGCCGAAATTTCACCATTGCTATTAACCCTAACTACTTTAATGTAATTAAATCACATTACAACATTTACGCATGGACTATAACAATAATTTCAGATAATTTTCCAAACTATTTCGCTCAGTGTAGAAAATAAGTTCAGTTGTTTCGCAATTTGCAACGGGACTTTGTTCGTGCTACATGCAAATTTTTCGTTTATATAGGAATCGCTTTCTGGACGTTTTTTTTATGTATGTTCAGCGATAATTCTTTAACATGGTATCCGATTTCAATGATTCTTCTTTCGTTAGAGAGCGGGTACTTCAGGGATTGTCCCATATAAATTTGGTCAAAATCTAATAATTGGGTCCATGAGAAATTCTTCAAATTCTTCATTTTTCATGTATATTTAGCGATAATGCTTTACCACCTTGTCCTATTTATATGATTATTTTTTTGTTAGTAAAGGGGTACCTCAGGGGTGGCCCCATATAATTTTGGATAAGATGTGGTGACGGCAGCTGCACGTTTTTAAAGTCGGTTTTTTTAATTATTAATTTCTAATACTTGTTACCCAAATCCTGACATATCTGCAAAATCAGCTTCGTTCCCAGTAATAATCTTGAACTTCTATATCTATGTGTGCAATTTGAAATATTTATACCTGCTAGTAAAAATTAATACAAAATCCATAAAATATCCTGTATATATGTAATGAGATATGAGATTTACTAGTCCAATTAATAATGTAGGTTCATTTTACTCTGAAACATCCTGTATAAACACTACTAAAATATGGCGATTTCGAACATGCGTATAGAAATTTGGTCCACGAATCGCTCATTTGGATTTGCTTCTTGTTCTTTGTCTAAACTTTCCCCGAGTTTATCCCTTTCATTTAAACTAATTCAAATAATCCGAACGTGCCGCTGGACACGAACTTTCCCCTAAAACCAATAAAATTCAATCAGGGCATTAAATAAATCACCTAAACGGGTGTCGATCGGAATTAATAGCACGTAAGTAACATAACCTCACATATATCCACATGCGCGCATATAATAGCCCAATTTGACCAATTTAGCCTTTTCAGTAGTGGGTGGCTGGCTGTGTAATTATTTGGCCGCATCTGTCATCGACCATTACATCCAATTGTTATTTGGATCTAGCAGTGGACAATGGTCACTACAACGTATTGATTTTGTGATTTTGACATTTAAAGACCCATTTAGTGTTGACTTATTATTAGGTTTGGTTAATAGTTATATGAGGTATCGATTTAATGATCGATATATCTGTCTATATGACCGTTTACTAAATTAAAAATTTTGTTTGAAAATAAGTACATAAATAAAAAAACCTGGATGAAAATAGAAATATCTACTAGACTAGAGCAAAAATAAAATAGTTTTGCCCATAAATTTTTATATACCTTTATTTAGCAGATAGAAAAAGATACAAGACATGACAAATACCAAATTGGTACTTTTAAAATTTCTTTTAATTTCAATCTACCTATAATCAATTTTTTCAATTGATTCATGACGAAACTCTTTCTCCCAGTTAGTTTCATTACATTCCTTTCAATTTTCATCCTTATTTATGTACACTGAAAACATCTCTAAATTTTCATTATTTATTATGTAAACTTAACCAAATATATTAGGTAATAGTATATTATTCAATAAGTGTATAATGTTGACCATATTACACGAGTGTTGTAAATATTCGAGTGTAGTATTGTCCATTATACATACACGAATTAAATACTATACTTTATCTACAACTGAATACGGGGGCTCACCGAAAACGAAAAGGGGATTTTTAAAAAAAATTCTTTGAAGTTTTTATAAATAGAATTGACAAGATTGTTCACAATTAAAAGACCTATCAAATGATGAGTATTTAAGCCACCGTGTGAAATAAAATGCCAATTTATAGAGGAACTCGTTTAAAGTTTTTTATTGATGTAATTAATAGTAACATTACAATTTAAAATATTAATAGCTCCGGTAATATCATTGAGATTATTGTTTTTTAAAGAAAAATTAGTGTTGCTATTGATGAGTACAGAATCATGACGATCACTGTCAGAAGATGATGGATTATTAGGACCAACACAATTTTCATTATTGATTTGACTTAAAATTGCTTGAGCTGTTTCTATTTTGTTCTTTTTTGAATTGGCGATGTACCCTTCTGCTGTGGAGGCGGATTTCTAGCCTCCATGACGTTTTAATGTTGTCATTGAAGTTCCAGAATCAGCAACCAATGTTGCAGATGAACGCCTGAGGCAATGTCCAGTATATCTCTCAGGGTTTGGTAATTGTAAAAACGTAGCAATTTGTTTTCCCATTGCGCTAAACTTGTTTATTCCTATCACTTGTTTTGTACACTTTCCTTTTTGGAAATTGAGAAAAAAATCTTGTGGTGCATTTTCGGGCCGGAGGTCTATATATTTTTTAACGATTTTGAAAAAATTATCCACAATTGTGAAATTCCTTGGGACTTTGGTTTTTGTGTGTTGCATGTTTACTTGAAAACATCCCTCAAAACATCTTAAATTCCCAATTTTCATATTCTTTAATTCACAGGATCGGCAAGCACCCATGACCCCCATAATCAAGGCAACTTTAAATAAAATGTGTAGATTAAGTTAAAGAATTTTGATTTTCGATTCGAGTTTTTACCTTTGTTCCAAGATATTTAAAATCTGGGGCTTCCTTTATAAACCTCTCAATTTGTTCACCAGTCAGAGCTTCAGATTTCTTAGGTTCGTAATTTTCGGATCGTCTTTTCAACAAAGCACGTAATCTCGGATATTTATCAATGTCGACATTGTGCTTGATGTTTAACATGCTTTTTAGCATGGAATAGTTTGTCCATAAAGTAGACGATTTGTATTTACTAGAAATTTCCATAAAATATACAAGCACAGTGTCTTCGGATACATTTTGTGTTTGTTTCCACGACATAAATTTGTTGTAAACAATCTCATAATTTTTCCTCGATATTTCAGGTAATAATTCCAACGACGCCACTTTACCAATGTCGCGGATTTCAGGAGGTGTTAGTTCCATGTAATCATCGTCTTCCATTTTTTTAACTGATAAACACTTAAAACGGGCTTAATATTTTAAGTTTAATTTTAAAAAAGAATCGGGAACAACGAATAACTGTCAACATGCTGTCAACTAACTTGTCAAACGCATACTAGATCTAATGATTTTTAATTCTAGTGGGGTATAATTGACAAAAATCATGTAATATGAATATATTCTCACTAGTGATATATGGATTGCTTTATGTTGCCTTAGATACGCATATAATACATCCATATAATGACAGTTGTAGATAAATATATTAAACACACATCTGATAATGTAAATATTATTTACGTGGTAAACTTACATAATATATTGTGATTAAATTACAGTTTTATTGGAACTTTACATAGGAATAAATATCTTGCATAATATATTCTGTAATTCAACATATGTTACTGTGTTATCGATCCAATTCGCTTTAATAGGATTTTCAGTAGATAGTTTGGGTTAAGGGTGGTCAAAGAATGGCAATCTTCCTGTACTTTCAACTCTTAATTCAGATATATTTACATCCGATTAAGCTTCTAAGTCAGCTCTAGACGCCTAGACGTACTTAAAACACTAATAAGGGTTCTTCTATTTGGTTTTTCAGTATATGCAGTAAACTTTTATGCTTATAAATTCACAGTAATCCACGGCACAAGACACAAATAAAAAATCAACGAATAACGGACAAAAACTAACTTCTCGGCTTTCATCTTCAACACCAACGACAAATGACAACGAAAGGACAACTCAGTTCGCCACGAACCACGGAACCCCAAATGTAAGCTTTTTTGCCGTCAATTCTTTGTTATTTTGCGTATATTTGTGATTTTTTGTGCTTTTATTTCAATTTAGTATTAAATTATACTTGTTAATTATTTTTCGATGCACTATTTTATAATTGTTGCACAAAATCTTGTTAAACCGTCCGTCCCTGAATCTTGTTTACAAAATGTACAGAACGAAATTGTGCATAGTGTCTAGACTTTTTCATTGACAGTTATCATTCTACCCCTCTCCACTTCATTGCCAAATACTCACATTCAGATACACGTCCTTGTTTAAATTCTACTGTTGAAAAAAGACAAAGCATAATAAAAACATTCGCTTCGATCATTGAACCATGTTCCGGTCAAGGTGAAAGAGCGCGAAATTCAATTTGTCTTATGTTTTAATTGTTAATTTTATTTAGAGTTATATTTATTATTATTTTTATGTTATCAAATATTTACTTACTCTAATGAACAAATGCTCGTAAATAAATAAAAAAAATAGTGAATTATGTAAATTAATAAAAAAAAATTAAAAATTTATATTTTGTGAAATTAGAAACGACAAGTAAGCCAGTACTTTTTTTACAGTTACCATTATTTTTTATATTTTTTAAATAGATAGGCATTCAAAAGACGTCTTTAAGACGTCTGTTTATGTGTCCTAAAAGACGTCTTTATAAAGACGTCTTTACAACGTCTTTTTTAGGTCTTTATGCGTTCAGTCATAACTACGACATAAAACAGACGTCTTTAAGATGTCGTGTGCTGTCTGGGTCTGTAATTAGCATAGAAAAACTAAAACAGAAGGTTTGAATAATAGGCGGAAATTGTTTCCTTGTTTGTAGTTTATCATATCGCGCTTCACGCGCTGCGATCACTAAATATAAAGCCGTTTTTACACCCATATAATAATTAAAAAATTAATAAATATTAAAGAAATCGATAACTTTACTAATGCAATCTCTTAAATATCACTTTAATACAATATATGATCAAATACGGGGATAATTATTATCTATATATGTATATAAAATTGTTTGTCCTGACTGACTGATTGACTGACTGACCTATCAGCGTACAGCCAAAACGACTGAGCCTAGAAACCTGAAATTTGGAACATAGATTTGTTTTATAAAGTAAGCATCCGCTAAAAAAGGATTTTTGGAAATTTTAACTTTAAATGGGGGAAATGGGAGGAAATGGGGGGAGGGAGCTTTTAATGAAACTCTTTGTTCTTTAAAGTTAGAAACATGAAAATTTAAATTACAGCTATTCAGCATAAATAAATAATGACGTGTTTCAGGGTTTTTGGATTTTTTACATTTTAAGGGGGGGAAACGGGGGGTAAAAGTTTGCAAGGGACTATCGATTTTTTTGTTCTCTATGAAGTTAGAAATATGAAAATTGGAATTGCAGCTACTGACTACAAATTATTAATGACATGTTTCAGGGTTTTTGGAATTTCACATTTTAAGGGAGAAACGGGGGGTGAAAATTTATTTGGGAGTATCCATGTTTTTGGTTCTCTTTAAAGTTAAAAACATGAAAATTGGAATTCCAGCTACTGAGTACAAATTAATAATATGTTTTAGGGTTTTTATATTTTTACATCTTGAAGGGGGCAAACGGGGGTAAAAGTTTGTATGGGAGTATAACTTTGTTTGTTCTCTTTGAGGTTAGAAACATGAAAATTGGATGAGTACAAATTAATAATGACGAATTTTAGGGTTTTTGGATTTTCACATTTTAAGGGGGGAAAACGGGGGTAAAACTTAATAAAAAATGAATAAAAATTATTAAAAATTAATAAAAATTAATAAAAATTAATAAAAATTAATAAAAATTAATAAAAATTAATAAAAATTAATAAAAATTAATAAAAATTAATAAAAATTAATAAAAATTAATAAAAATTAATAAAAATTAATAAAAATTAATAAAAATTAATAAAAATTAATAAAAATTAATAAAAATTAATAAAAATTAATAAAATTAATAAAAATTAATAAAAATTAATAAAAATTAATAAAAATTAATAAAAATTAATAAAAATTAATAAAAATTAATAAAAATTAATAAAAATTAATAAAAATTAATAAAAATTAATAAAAATTAATAAAAATTAATAAAAATTAATAAAAATTAATAAAAATTATTAAAAATTAATAAAAATTAAAAAAAATTAATAAAAATTAATAATAATTAATAAAAATTATTAAAAATTAATAAAAATTAATAAAAATTAATAAAAATTAATAAAAATTAATAAAAATTAATAAAAATTAATAAAAATTAATAAAAATTAATAAAAATTAATAAAAATTAATAAAAATTAATAGAAATTAATAAAAATTAATAAAAATTAATAAAAATTAATAAAAATTAATAAAAATTAATAAAAATTAATAAAAATTAATAAAAATTAATCAAAATTAATAAAAATTAATAACAACTAATTAAAATTAATTAAAATTAATAAAAATTAATTAAAATTAATAAAAATTAATAAAAATTAATAAAAATTAATAAAAATGAATAAAAATTAATAAATATTAATAGAAATTAATAAAAATTAATAAAAATTAATAAAAATTAATAAAAATTAATAAAAATTAATAAAAATTAATAAAAATTAATAAAAATTAATAAAAATTAATAAAAATTAATAAAAATTAATAAAAATTAATAAAAATTAATAAAAATTAATAAAAATTAATAAAAATTAATAAAAATTAATAAAAATTAATAAAAATTAATAAAAATTAATAAAAATTAATAAAAATTAATAAAAATTAATAAAAATTAATTAATAAAAATTAATAAAAATTAATAAAAATTAATAAAAATTAATAAAACTTAATAAAACTTAATAAAAATTAATAAAAATTAATAAAAATTAATAAAAATTAATAAAAATTAATAAAAATTAATAAAAAATTAATAAAAATTAATAAAAATTAATAAAAATTAATAAAAATTAATAAAAATTAATAAAAAGTAATAAAAATTAATAAAAATTAATAAAAATTAATAAAAATTAATTAATAAAAATTAATAAAAATTAATAAAAATTAATAAAAGTTAATAAAACTTAATAAAAATTAATAAAAATTAATAAAAATTAATAAAAATTAATAAAAATTAATAAAAATTAATAAAAATTAATAAAAATTAATAAAAATTAATAAAAATTAATAAAAATTAATAAAAATTAATAAAAATTATTAAAAATTAATAAAAATTAAAAAAAATTAATAAAAATTAATAATAATTAATAAAAATTATTAAAAATTAATAAAAATTAATAAAAATTAATAAAAATTAATAAAAATTAATAAAAATTAATAAAAATTAATAAAAATTAATAAAAATTAATAAAAATTAATAAAAATTAATAAAACTTAATAAAACTTAATAAAAATTAATAAAAATTAATAAAAATTAATAAAAATTAATAAAAATTAATAAAAATTAATAAAAAATTAATAAAAATTAATAAAACTTAATAAAACTTAATAAAAATTAATAAAAATTAATAAAAATTAATAAAAATTAATAAAAATTAATAAAAATTAATAAAAAATTAATAAAAATTAATAAAAATTAATAAAAATTAATAAAAATTAATAAAAATTAATAAAAAGTAATAAAAATTAATAAAAATTAATAAAAATTAATAAAAATTAATTAATAAAAATTAATAAAAATTAATAAAAATTAATAAAAGTTAATAAAACTTAATAAAAATTAATAAAAATTAATAAAAATTAATAAAAATTAATAAAAATTAATAAAAATTAATAAAAATTAATAAAAATTAATAAAAATTAATAAAAATTAATAAAAATTAATAAAAATTAATAAAAATTAATAAAAATTAATAAAAATTAATAAAAATTAATAAAAATTAATAAAAATTAATAAAAATTAATAAAAATTAATAAAAATTAATAAAAATTAATAAAAATTAATAAAAATTAATAAAAATTAATAAAAATTAATAAAAATTAATAAAAATTAATAAAAATTAATAAAAATAATTAAAAATTAATAAAAATTAATAAAAATTAATAAAAATTAATAAAAATTAATAAAAATTAATAAAAATTAATAAAAATTAATAAAAATTAATAAAAATTAATAAAAATTAATAAAAATTAATAAAAATTAATAAAAATTAATAAAAATTAATAAAAATTAATAAAAATTAATAAAAATTAATAAAAATTAATAAAAATTAATAAAAATTAATAAAAATTAATAAAAATTAATAAAAATTAATAAAAATTAATAAAAATTAATAAAAATTAATAAAAATTAATAAAAATTAATAAAAATTAATAAAAATTAATAAAAATTAATAAAAATTAATAAAAATTAATAAAAATTAAGAAAAATTAATAAAAATTAATAAAAATTAATAAAAATTAATAAAAATTAATAAAAATTAATAAAAATTAATAAAAATTAATAAAAATTAATAAAAATTATTAAAAATTAATAAAAATTAATAAAAATTAATAAAAATTAATAAAAATTAATAAAAATTTAATAAAAATTAATAAAAATTAATAAACATGAATAAAAATGAATACAAATGAATAAAAATAAAAAAAAGAATAAATATAAAAAAAATGAATGAAAATCAATAAAAAGGAAGTCATGTATTTTTTATATTAATAACACGACTATATGCGAGCAAAGACGCGAGCAAAGCCGCGGGCAATAGCTAGTAAATATATAAAGTTAAAGCTAAATTTAAATATTAAGAGGTGGTGTAAATCTGGCTTTGATAATAAATTACGTTATGTTGCACTAAAAAATGACAGATATGTTTTTAAAAAATGTAGGTTAGTAAAATTTAATTATTTTAGATTTAAGTAATTGATAGCTGTAAAAATATACTGAGGTTCTAAGGATGTCATTAACTTATAATGCATTCATCAAATTTACTTTCAAAAATAAATGTAATTAGTGATGTTTTGATTAAACTATCTTTTTCAAATAAAATTTCAGCTAAAAGAAAGCTAGAATTTTTTAATGATAAAATTAAATGTGTCGAGAAAACTTTAATAGAGAAACGGCGTGCAAGAAATGGGAAGTACGAGCAGGTATTGTAGAACCTCATCATAGGTTTACACAATTTAAAAGAATATGATAAAAAGGCATTTGATTTATTAATAGTTTATTCATCAAAAAATATATAGTTATAAAAATACAAATGGTAGCTTAAAAATTAAAAGTAATCGAATGAATAAAGGTACACTCGATAAGTGAGTACTCACTTATTTCGATGCTCAAAAAGAAATTGTTCAATTTTTTGTGTACTATTTATAAATATATTTATCAAATACTACCCAAATATGGACATATAGAATGCATTGTTAAAAAACTAATTTTATATTTTACGAACATGTTAATTTTCCATGGTTCGCTTATCAAGAGCATAAATCAGATGTCTGTTTTTCGAAATTGTTGAACATTTGTGTACCTTTTATTATAAAAAACTAAAGATATTTCTAAGCATTTAAAACACAATATAAACCTATGTTAATTAATAATTTTAAGATACACTGCACCTTTATTATTTTGTTTTGTTTTAGATATCCCTGGGTTTGGAGACTTTTGCAATGGGCATTGCAACTAAGCTGGACTAAAATAGATGGATAGATGGGTAAAAGGATAAAAGAGTGGTACAGTGCCACAGTTGCCTAAGCAATAAAATTTCAAAAGACTGGTCTTCGTATATGTTTAGGCAACTCAATAGAGCTTGAGAACATTAATGGATAAAGGAGTCAGAAAAAAAATGCTTGACTAAGCGGATTGCATGAACATTCATTAAAATTTAGTTGCCCGATAAACTTTGACAGAGATTTTAAATAATTTAAAGTTCTTGTAAATCGGACATAAAACAATCTTTTAATTTTACATATATTATTATATTTAAATTGAATTGATCAGAAAAAAATTGATTGGCTTAGTAAGTTAAATTAAGATCAAAATGTAGTTTATAACATTTTTATATTAAATTAATTGTAAATATTAATTATTTTATGTTTTCTGTGAAAAATTACCTATATTTTGTGTAACAATTACTCAATACTAGGGATTTTTAAAACAATAATTGTATTTATAGATATGAATGTTTTGTGTTCTTTTTAATTTTTTCTAATTATATTTTTTTTAAATTTGTACCCAATTTTTGTTAATACTAAAATAATTGTCACATTGTTATCTTACATTTTTATTCTGCAATAATTTTGTGTATGTTTATTGTGAATATGATGTTTAATATAATGTAAATAAAATAAACTTATTACAAATGTTTTTATATTTTATTTAAAACAAGTGACATTTTCCGTTTTTCAGCATTTACTTACAATTAAAATTCATTTTACTTATTGATTGTTTCAATTATTGTAAGTAAAAGCTGTAAAATAGAAAAATGTTACTTGAAATTTGCTTCAAATTTCATAAATTTTGAAGCCCGCCATTTTTTAAATCGCCTTACTTAGTAGTTTTCTACTTTACCGACTGTACCGAATTATAGTTTATTATAACGCGCTCAGTGCGCTACTGTCGAGGTCAAACAAACTTGTTACCAACTATTTACAGGGGAAACGGCTACCCTGGTAATTAGCATACGGTCCTTTTATATGGTGATTAGTATTTGCTTGTTAAATGTTAAAGATAGAAGATACCATATTTTTATTAGGTATTATTTTGCATTGCATATCAGTGAGAAAGAAGAATTTACATCAGTATTAATACAGAAATTGGTCACGTACTTCATTTGTATGTAAACATAATGGATGTCTGATAACTGATAACGTTTTTCAAAAGCATCATTCAGCAGTGTTCTGTATGTAACTTTTTAAACTTTTCATAGGTATGAAATATATCTAAAACATGTGTACAAGAAGAAGTGAGGTTATGTGTCGTATGAACAATATTTACGGTAAAATTGTTCTGTTTAAAAATATTTGTAGGCATATTTCGAAACTATGTTACAAGAAGTCATTACCAAGCAAAAATAATTCAACTTAATGCTAGGGATTTAAATTATGACAGTAATGAAATATGTCTTGTTGTTTCAGAGGTTGATGGAAACGCAATTTACAAAGCTTTTGTTGAAGAAGAATGCTGTTGAATGTTGTGACAGTGTGCATAATACATTTAAAATATTCTTTTCTACATTAGATTTCTCACAAAGACTTGTTTAAATATAATTTTTACAATGTAAAATAAAATATTTTGTAAATATAAAAAATATACTAGGTAGATACCATTCCAGAATATATAAAGATTATACCCATAATAAACTTACATAATATATGCGGTATATTTTTACAATTTTTTAACCTTTTTTACATGACTTACAAAGTAATTTTAAACAGTGTATCCCATTAGTGCGTAATTGTTCAATATTTCAATTTGTGCTATAGACACGCGCACAAGTTTAAAATAAAAGTTCTATAGATTTAAAAAATACGTATTTTAAAAATATTTTTGAATATACAGGGTGATGCGTTTTAGCCTGGCAAATAAAAATGTATATTAATTGAAGTTTCATATAAATTGAGTTTAAAATTGCTTTGGTAATACTGTATTCAACCCTAGAATTTTTTTAATATTACAGGCTTGCCAAGCAATTAATTTTTGTATGAAATTAGGGAATGATGCAGACCCCCAATTAAATTATCATAATTTTAGGTATGTTTACAATGATTTAAGAAAAATTAAAATACGAACTTAAAATAGTAAGACAAAAAATAGTGGTGATAGAACTGGAAAATGTTTTGAAACATGTTTTAAATATGGCTAATTTTAAGTTCAATTTACTCAATTTTTTCAAATGCGACACCCTGTATATTATTTAAGCATTAAATTTCTCTCAGTGCGTAATTGATCGATAGCTGTTATATTGTTGGAAATCAGAAAGAATTTTTATTATAAAAATTGTATGACCATATTTAATAATTATTTTTAAATATACAGGCTTGTTCATAAACGAGGGACTGACCAAACCTTTATAATTTTAAAGCAAAACACCCTGCAGCCAGTTTTACATATTTGATTGTTTTTACATCATCAAACAATTTTAATAGACTTTATTAATTTGCTATGTTGTATACAGGGTGTGACAAAATGCGACATTAAGATTTTCTCAATTTTTTAAATGAAATACCCTATATGTTACACCACCAATTAATTAATACCGGGTAATCCATTTAAAAAAATTAGAAAATTTTAATCTCGCGTTTTGACATGCCGCGAAACTTTTTAACGACCTCAAGATTATCTTGCCTCGGCCGCAAGCGCCCTCGGCGATAACTATTCTTTCGGTATTTCGCGGCCTAAGCATACAAATAACTATTTTTAACTAACTATAATGTTTTCGCGAAATACAGTTACAAGAGATAAAAACGGCCGGGCTTCAAATCCCACAGTGCCTGCCAGCTTTTTTTTTTTATAATAATTAAAATTCCTATTAAAATTCTTCTTTAAAAAAAAAACAAAAAAACATATCTAAAATTAATGTATTTTAAACTTGTAGACTGTCCTTGCGATCGGTTTAACTGGTGCCTATCGAAGAGAAGAATTGTGGAATATAAAATTAGATGACGTGGAAGATCTAAAGACTGCCCTATTGGTTAGGATTCAAAGCACGAAAACCAAAATTAAAAGATCGTTCACGGTAACTGAAGAATTTTATAATATATACAAAAAGTACGCTTGTCTTCGCCCTGATAACGTCATTGACAGACGTCTTTTTGTGAATTATCAAGGGGGTAAATGCACAAGGCAAATTGTCGGAATTAAAAAAATTGGCAATATGCCTAAACAAGTGGCACAATTTTTACAGTTGCCAAACTCTAATCTTTATACTGGCCATTCTTTTCGACGCTCATCTGCCACTATTTTAGCCAATGCAGGAGGAGATTTATTAACTCTTAAACGCCATGGTGGATGGCGATCAAGCAATATTGCAGAAAGCTATGTTGACTACGCCATCTCAAATAAAATAGAGATTGCCAATAAAATTGTAAACTCAGTAGACTCCTCATCTAACCAACAAGAAAAGCCTTCGACATCATCAGCAAATATTTCGACAGTTACTGAGAATTTGGTAAAAAATAGAGAGACACCTGGAGTAACACTTCAAAATTGCTCAAATTTTACCATAAATTATAATTTCAAATAAAAAATGTGTTTCTTTTGTATCAAATAATGTTAAATATAATTAATTAAATTAAGTTAATTAAAAGTTAAATTTATAATTTTTAAATTACATTCCCATAATATATTATTAATAAAAATGGTTACAAATTATTTCAAATAAGTTTCCTAATTTTAATTCTTAAAATCGTGATCGTAGAAAAAGTATTGTGTGCAACATGTGCGCAAAGTACTTTTCGCACTTGTTGCACAAACTACTATTTTTTAACTAGTTAAAAGTTTACTTTGCTTTGAAATATTCGGCAAATAACTGTGTTTTAAATTGATTTTTTTATTAATTTTTATTGCTTTGCAAAAATATTATAATAAAAAGGGACCTTAGATTCTACTAAAAAAGTACAAGATGTGCTTCACAATAGTGGGCAAAACCATTAATATATACCCTAAAACCTACCCTTTATTGACACTATATAGACACTACCTACCTCTTTTCTGTAAGTATCCCTTTTTCGAGAAAATCTTGTTACAGCTCCATAACTATTATGAATTATGACTTTTATTATTTAAGTGGATAACATTTCTGACAATCACTAATATTCCGTAAACCTCTGCAGAAAGTTTTCAGTAGCCAAAATATAGGATAGCCAGATACTACGGGGGTTCACTTTGTAAGTGCCGACTATTGGGCTGTAAAATTTTATAAGGGCAATCGGTGTTAACCATAGGCGTTGCTAGAGAATATTTTAGAAAACTGTTCATGCGTTCTGTATTATATTGATACCAAACTATATCTTGGATGTCAATAAATATGTAAATAATAAATATTTAAAAATTGAACAAATAAAATACCTCACAGTTTAAACAATTATATGTAACTAATCATTCAAGATTCGAGAATGGTATTTGTAGCATTTATTTATTTGAAACAGTTTAATAATTTTAATTTATATTCACTAAATACACCAACTTATTTTATAACTAATTTATTTAAAAAAAAATACGTCTTTATATGTATAAATAGCCTTGTTGTATAAAATAATAATAGTCCAGGAGACGGTGAAGTTTTTTTGGTACTTACTTTCCCAGTCAGGAAACACTGATAGAATTATTCGGTTTGTTATTTTAAGCAAAATTCATACATATGTAGGGGGGGTTTTTCGATGGGTTCGATGGGTTGAAGTAGAGAATGCGTTTGAAAGTACAAATATACTGCACCTTTTTTCCAGTAATAAAATTCATTCTATTAGTGAGAAATTTAGCGAAATGAAGAAGAAAGAATAGTCTGACTAATCTGTGAAAAATTAGAAAAAAATTATCATAGCCATCGACCTTATTTTCGCAGTCCTAAAAATTTGTTAGATGACAGTTTATATTATAATTACAGCTGACTAATGTGGAACATCCCCAAAGCCTTGCCAGACTTGTCCAACGCTCGTCAAGCGTGCTAAATTCGTCATGTTCAATTATACAGGTGATTGTTGTAATCTCTACATGTTTTTACTTTTTATAATTTATGATAAAAAAATTATTGGTCTAGGGCGAAATTTCACTTTGGCTAAAAAACACATTTGTCAAGTTTTTAGATCACAGAAATCCAAAAAACACGGTTTTAGGAAAATCTCTGTCTATCAGTCATCAAAAAACATTATTCGCGAATAACTTGTTAATAATCACAGATACGAGAAAGTGCTTATACTGTATATAGTCACGTGGTAATTGGGGGAGATAGGAATATAAGGGACCAGAGCCCAGGCAACTGTTGTCAGGTCGTTACCTAAATACGCACCTGTTCCTTCCTCTCCTCATTCAACTATCTTACTTGTGAGTCTGGCGGTGCTTTCGTAATTGTAAATGACAGCTAGACGTGTATTTTCTATGAAATTATAGTATTATTTATCATGTGACAAATTTTTAAATCCAGGAAAATAAGGCCAAAAATTTTGTAATTTTAACATTTTTCAAGATGCCGCCATTTAGCAATTTCGTAAATTAGCCAGACTTACTTTTGATTATAGTTTATGATAGTATCAAATGATACGTTAAATTGCAAGCATGGAAAAATAAGGGTTGCGGATTTCAAAAATCAGTCAAATTTTTGGATCCGAAAATTTCCAGCCAGATTGACGTTATATGTTACCATCCGAACAAACAATGTAACATTCACCGACTGAGAAAAGTATAAAAAAAATTCACTGCCTCCTGGACTGTAGGTAAACTAAATATAACATAGAGACAATATTTGTGGAGGATGACATGAGAAATTTATACCATACAACTCACCAAAAGTTGTATAAATAATTCAAAAAAGAAGATGGAACAATAACATGAGATTTAAAAGAAAGGCTGAACTTATGTGCTAAATATTTTAGAAGGCTACCTAACTTGAAAGATGGCCTGATATTAGAGAACTTGAAGAAGTACCGATAGAGGTATAAGATGCAGTATAAGAACCAGTTCGAAGAGAAAGTATAGTAAACATAATAAAAGCAGAGAAGAAAACAGAATAGTTTCCGAGGTTCTAAAATTTGATGAAGAACTACTTAGAATAATACTAAATATTTGGAAAGAAAAACATATGCCAAGTGGCCTCCAAACGGTAATTTATTCATTTTATTTATTTATTTAGTATGGTCAATAACTACACAGGGATCTTATTGGTTATAAGTTACAAGCTTTAATAATTAGAGATAGATCAAGCTCTTATGCTAATGGAGAAATCGGAAAGTACCAAGGATTCAGGAAAACCCGTTCAACGATAGATCAAAAAATATTTACAATAAAACAATTTCTGTAGAATAGCTGCTCACAAAAGGGACTATAAACAAGCATATGACTCAATAGATAGATATAAAATGTATTAAAATATACAGGGTACTGAGAAACTCTAGATGAAAAGTTGGATAATTATCTACAGCATTCCAAGTAAATAGGGACCTACGAAAAGGATACCCTTGACCTCACTGTTATTTAATTTAGTACCAGAGGCGACAATAGGAGAAAATAAATTTAAAGAAATAACATTTTGTACTATAGCAACAATCAGACGTTAACATGTACGGCTGTACTAGTAATCATGGTTGTAACAAAATTAGGGGTGAAGAGGACATTTAGAAGAATAGCAAAAAATGTACAGATCTGAAAATGAAATAAAAATCAGCACATAATTTGATTAAATGCATAAATTATAAGAATTGTAATTTAGTAATTACAACGAAGAAAAAGAAATCGAGGAAAGAAAACCGTGAGATGATTTTTTAAACTAAAATTAATAAAATATTAGTTACTTATAATCTAAAATGTGTTAGGAGCTATTAGAAAATCTGCCTATCATTACCATATTATTTCTGTAGAAGCTGACTTTTTAAATAATAACGATAATAATAATACTAATAATAACAATACTAATAATAATAATACTAATAATAATTTAATACAGGTAAAATACATATCGTCGATATACAAGAGAAGGTGACCAAGTCCAAAATTTTAAATTGTTTAGTTTGTAATGGCCCATGTACCTTAAATTTAATATTATTTATCAGGAAAAAAACAACTTGAAAAATGCAATAAAAATGCATATAATTTAAAATTCCATAATGACCAAATTATTAGATTGATTGAATAATCATAAGCAAATCATTAAAATACTAATAATTCAAAACTACTATCGGTGAACTTGGTCACTTTCTCGTGTATACCATTTTATATAGAGCTGTAAAAAGATCAGAAAGCAGCATAGATTAATTTAACCATTGAGCCTGCTGATCAAAGGTCTGACCTTTAAACCTCAAAAAAACGGAACTTACAAGATTGTACTTACTACGTACATGGGATCAGATCACATGACATCCCTCGTCACCTTTAACAGACTCTGCCAGGTCAAATGTAACTGAAACGAGGTAAATAAGAAGATAGATAAATACTTTCTTAGCGGTCTCGTATGGTATACGGATGGATCTAAAACTAACAAAGGAACAGGCTCTGGCGTACATGGAGTTAAACTCAAATGCAACATCAACGTCTCATTGGGAAAACATACCACTGTATTTCAGGCTGAAATACATGCAATCGAATTGATCTGGCAACCCACAACAAGGTAAAACTAGCATGGGTACCAGGACACAAAGTTATCTAAGGAAATGAAAAGGCTGATGAACTCGCCAAAGAGGGATCAGATAAACCATTCCATGAACCGAACCTGTATTTGGGATAAGCAAAACCTCTGATCGACAGGCAGTGAACAGGTGGATAACCATAAAACATCAAATTCACTGGCAACAGATAAGAGGGTACAGAATCAGTAAGCTCATGTTAAGGGGACCAAACTCTACTTAGGTACTACAACTCATAAGGCCTCAGATATCCACCATTGTGGGATTACTAACGGGACACTGCTTGCTGAAACACCTTCATGTGATGGGATTACACAATTATCCCACTACGTGTATACTCTGCATGGAAGAGGAAGAAACCTCATACCATGTGATCTTCAAATGCGAGGCTCTTACTAAGCGACATTTCATCCTTTTCGGCCTATAACCTGAAAGAACGCTCCGATACACTTGGTAAGGAATTTATTAAAATTAACCAAAGACATAGGACTATTCCAAAGATAGTACCTGAATACAATAGACCCAAGAATCCGAGTGTTGTGGGGCAAACCTACCCCTGCCTGCTTATAACCAACAAAGATAAAGATGTATATATAGTGTGTGCCATAAAGTTAGATTTATATGGGATTTTTTTAATATTACGACTGGGACAAAATGTCGTAGGGCAATTACCTCTACTTATTTAAAAACTTAAAATAGCTCATATTAAAGTTGGCTGACAATAGTTTACTGCCAAGTATTTAAAAAATATCCATTTTAACAGGTAACTATTTGCCAAATTATTATGGGAAAGTATGGAGAGTTTTGTTATAATGATTGTTTATGATTATAATTCGGAATTGACCTAACATAACGCTCTAAAATACAAAAAATGCTTCAAAAATTAAACTAAGGAAGCATATTTACATTCTTAGTACCTATTATTATCTTGTCATGTTTTTTCTGTATTTTGTAGCTGAATGTGATTTACAGGAAAGTACACCATTTATTGACAGTGTGGAAATGGTGTAAATCATAGTATTACAACCTGGTTCATTCTTAACATGCGCGCTCCTGCCTCATATAAACAAGCTCGCACAAACCATTTCTACTCAATTTAGCAGCCGTCTCGCCCGTTCTAATGCGGCAACCGATGCAACAGCTCTGTCTGCCTAAGATAAATCGATCCTAACAAATGCAATAAATAATAAGGACCTAATTATTGAATGAATTGATTAGTCTAGTAGTTTTTCGTCGTTGGTTTTAAATGTAATTTTTATGTAAATATGGTGATCATTAATTAATTATTATTCGTTTAGAGAGATATGGTGAATAACGTTTTCTATTTGCCATGTCTTATTATTTGGAGTTTCTTTTAATAATATAGAAAAGACAAAACTTATGTACTTTTTGAAGACGATTAACGTCAAATTGATCCAGAGGCCCGTAAAATACACCTGCGAAAAAGAGAATAATAAACACACTGTAATTGAAAAATTACAACATTAAAGATGTGTTAATATAATTTTGTTTGATAGAAAGAATATGTCGATGTGGAAAAAATAACTTTAAAGAACTAAATACTTTTTGTACACAAGTAGAAACGTACTTCTTAAACCTAAGATCAGAGTACAAAAATAATCCCAAACTTTTATCAGACACATTGATTTAATTCAATTTCGAGTTATTTATTTATTTAATTTCCAACGTTTTGGCACCATTATATTTATTTTTTCCAAGTATGATCGCTGTTGATTTATTTGGATTTAAGTACAACTGGTGTTTCTCAGAAACTGTTACCAGTATCGCTGGATCACTATTAATGATTAGTGAGGCATTTTGTTAGTCTGTGTGTGGAAATTTAAAATAAACATACGCGTGAAAATGTACCTTAACATTCCCCAAATTGGATACTAGATTGCAACTATAAATAATAAAAAGAAACTGCCCAAGTATTGACCCCTGCGAAACACCTCAATATATTGTTGGAGAGTTAGATACTCCCACATTAGTTTCTGCGTACTGTTAGAGATTGTAAAAATAATTATTAATTAAAGCAGCTGAATAATGACATTAATAAATTTGTCCAAAGCAAAGCTAGAAAAGTCCACTTTCCGATGTTTTCTTTCTTCTAGTGTCTTTATTTAAGACAAAATGAAATCCGAACATTATTTTTTTTAATAGGTTGGAATGGTTATAATTTTTGAGATTGTTCTTCGTTGTTTTATTATGTAATAAAAAAAACAGTATTCAATTACTGAAAGTCTATGAGTTTGTCATAAATTGAAGATACAAAAACAAGTTATTTTGGCTCAATGCACATAAAGACGAATATCACCATTTTATATTTAAAAAAGTACCGGTTTATCGAAACGATTTTGTATAGCATCCAGATGTTTCACACAACTAAATTGGCATATTCGTCCAATTCTCGTACATCGAGCTCTTATCTCAATAACTATTCTTATCATTAATCAGTGACAGACAATACAGGCTTTATCAAAATAGAAATAATTAGAATAACTTTTTTTGATGAACTTCATTGAATTTTAAAGCTTTAACAAACACTAGGTTGCAAGAACGTTATTTATTGTTTATCAATATAAACTTTGACCGAGCTTGTGATTTTAATATGTTTAAACTACATTAATACTAAAAATCTGTCAAATGTTATCAGGCTCGAATTACATGCTTTTGAAACCGGCTGATTTACTTTTATTTTTTGTATCAACTACTTGAACAAAAATATATAAGGTGACACCATAATAATCACTATAAGAATTTTTTACAAACTATAGGAATTAATAAAATATTCGAATAAAAAGGTACACTATCAACTATTATGTCTTTATGAACAATCAGCTTGTGTCAAATTACAACCCCTTTAGCTTAGTTTTCCGACGTTATCACATATCGTCAGTTACCAGCTGGTTATCCGGATATTTAAATCTTATGGAACATAGATCGTTCTTGGGAAAAAACTTTGACAATTTTACATAGAGTTCTATAAATATTGGCCGTGTTCATCGTCGTCAAACATGTTTTAAAAGCAAAGAAACATGTTTCATAAGCGGTTGGAATGACGCTGAACGATCATTTTTGTTTACGATTTGTTTTCTCAACCTCAAATCTGTCAAAAAATGGAATGACATTTGGTTGGCACAAAGAAGGTTATGTGAATTGTTTACTTTAGTATTTTTTTAAAAAAAATTGAGTTGAATTGATTTGTACAGTGAATTAGAGTTTATATAAGTACCCTTCTGAAAGTGGTTTTGACAATTTTACGGCGAAAAACCTACAACTTGTATTATTTTGGGTTGTAAAGTCATGATGTTTTTATTGCCTCTATGGATCTTGAATTCTACATACTTAGACTAATCAAAGAAATTGTAATAGTCATTTTATTAAAGGTAAAATACATTTTTTTGACACACAAATAAAAACATACTGTAACTAGATCATACTTTGAAGAGCAGAAAGAGAATGCTATTTATTGTATTGTGGTCTGCACCAATAAATTAAAGGAACTCATGATACTAATAACATACATATCAAAAAGTGATCTTTTTACATATATCAAGGATACATAAAAGTGTTTAATAATAGAGACATCAAGTATGACTTTCTTATTTTTAGGGAAACAGAATTCCTTCAAAGTTAGTAATCATTTAAACTGGACTCCAGCCCAGAACTTGAGGCATGTGTCTCAAACCAGTTCAAAACTAACTGATTCGAAAAAGGAGGAAGAGATAAAAATGAAAATCAACCTGAAGTAAACTTTTATTTTTGAGTCATACCTAACATCATAAGTCCCGCTTTAGGCAAGACAAACCCACTTTCAAGTTATGTGTTCCATTGTCCCCAAAGAATGCAAGAATGTCCCGCTTTAAAAGAAAACGTGATCTGATTCAAAACATTTTTCAAAAAAGAGTGGTATCTCATATAAATATGTGCTAGTGAAAAAAACTTACTTAATTTGAAGTATCAGTATTGAAAGCCAAGCATAACATAAACAAGTCACGTCAACAGTTCCATTCCCATTTAAAAACTAAAATATAGAAAATCAGCCCACTAAACAAGTTTTATTTCGCTTTTCTAATTTCTAATAAATAAACAAAATTATGTTATTTCACTTATTTTTAATACATTTTTTTATTATATTATTGTTTTACTTTTACTACAATCTTACTGTTGTTATTCTACATTAAAAATAATGAAAAATTGCTGTTGTCTTTTAAAATTTACAGGCTTCTTGCTGTGAGGTAAGAAATGATAACGTTTTATTACAAAAACCGAAAATTGTTAAAATAATCCCTATCTAATGCTTTACTTATTTTTTTACAAAGTATTTTTGATTTAGGTACTTAGGTGTTATACATTTTTGGTCATTGCTAATATTCATATTGAGTCTGAATTATTTTTATGTATTAATAAAATTTGTCTAGTATTATAGAGTTATACATACCTTATCGACAAACTATATACATTAATTCTTTTATAGGAATGATATATTTTGTATTGGAAATTAATAAATATACAAACTTAATGTTGTCATATAGGTAAAGCGACTTATTAGCAAAAATTATTTGAAATGTATACAGTAATGAGGTATTTTTTTAAAGGTTCAACAAACCAAGGTGGGCCCTTTTTAATATAATTGCTTATAATTAATTTATTTTGTAAATAAAATGTCATACTTTTATTATTATTATTTATTTTTTAATGCCCTTTTGGCCCTATATACATTACATGAAAACAAAAACATCGGTGCAGTTTTAATAACAAAACTCGTCTGTTTTGAATAACTGTGCTAAAACTATATAATATGTAGGTATGTTATATTATCCATATTCCTTACTGGTGGAATCCCATTAACGTCCAAATGAAATAATTTAAGCATACGTGTATCTACGTCTGGAATTAATTTTATTTTCTTCAAATAGGTATCTCCATAAATACAATATTATATTAAAATACAACTTAACTAATCAACTCTATTAGGGTATAAAACCTTAAAAATATAAATAAACAAACACATAACCTAACAAAATGCCAAAAGACGGATTTGACAGGGGTTCAAGGTCAATTTTATGCTTTTAAAGCAAACAAGCGAGTTTATTTTCGCTTTTATGCTTCTTCAAAAGCGCTGCAGCGGTTGACAGTTCATCGTCACCGCTTACTCAGCGTTACAACATGTTTGACGACGATGAACACGGCCATTTATTCATTTTATATAGAACAGTTTGTTATAACTTTGCTTTTCATCTTTTAAGTACGCCACTGGTTTTTAAGGTTTGATCTTCACGGTAGCCAATAGTTATTAGGACCCTTAATCCTTATATTGTCCCAATAAATAAATAAAATTTACAGCACAATATTATTTCGTTCGTTGAACTACTTTTATGAATTTATTAGGTTTTATAATACCTTTTGAATAAAGTTAAATTTTAGCAAATTAGTACTTCGACCAATAAAGTTAACGAGACCCCTAGAAGTTGTATAATGTCACATAATTTCGAGGAAAATTGTATTGGTAAACGGTTTTTGCACATTTTTTATAACTTGGTAATAAAATTTTGGTTTAGATTTTCGTTTTAGCAAAAAATGCAATATCAGACCGTTTCTGCATTTACCTGATTTTACAGTTAGGTAATATTAAATTCGAATAATAAATAAGAATATTTTAGAAAACGGATCAAACAACGGTTTTTCGGTCAACACTGCGAATAATGCTACTCCGAGGTAAACAAAAAGTACTGCCCTAAAGTTTATTCAGATTTCATTTACGCCGCGTCAAAACAATCTCTCCCATCCAGCAACAGCTCACGTGGCATTTTTTTGCGCTTCTATTGGTTAATCGGTCATTTAGACGACGTGCAAATATTTTTTGTCAGAGTCGAATTCAGTTCAATTTGGATAATTATAAATGGCGTTTTGGTAGCAGTCACCGTGTTGGTTAGGTTGGACATTTTGTATGTTTGATTGATTATAATTCATTATATTATAGTTTAGATATGTTACGGTTAAAGTGTTTACTTGGCTAGTTTATAGACTAGCTGGATAGGATATAAACTATCCAAATGTCCTGCTATTTTAATGGAAAATTATATTTCTACTAAAATAGCTATGAATATTGGTTGGTTTGTATACTAACCAGCTAGTTTACAAACTATACAATATTTATCGCCAAAGTACAAACCACAAGAAAAGTACACAAACTAACCGATATTTTCGGCTAGTTTACAAACTATCCAGAGTATCTGGATAAAATGTGAACTTATTATTCGTAGTAATACATAATAACCAGCTCGTCGGTTAGTATGTAAACTGACCAATCTTCTTTGGTTAATTTATTAGAAAAGTGAGTTTATAGTTATGGCAAGTGTGTGTTATTATTGTTTACTCTTACTGTGGTGTCTTGTAAAATTGGTTTAAGACGAGGTATCTGGTTATTAAAAATAAATCAACAGCAATAATTTGAAAACCTACTTTCGGAAATTTACGAGCAAAAGTCGAAAAATTCAAAATTAATGAATGATAGTGATTCTACCCAGACAGCACATTTTGTCGACCACTTTAGATCCATTTGAGGGCCAGAACATCCATATCCGTATTCAGACATCCAGTGTACGTCTATTTATGATCATTAATTTGACGATACCCAAAGGACGTCTGTTTTTGGACTTAATTTTAAGTTTAGTATTCTTTTGACGTCCAGCGGACGTCCACCTTAGGTCATTATTTAGTTAGCCTACCAGATAATACCCAGCTACATACACTGCCTTTTTTTAAATAGAATTACTCATTAAAAATTGGCAAATTGAATCTATTACATTTTATTCTATCAGCGGAAGTTTGAAATCTTATTCTATTAATACGTTTGTAGTAAGAAGTGGTTCCTTGGTCAAATGCGCCTAGCGCTTGAAAGCCTAGAATGACAATGGACGTGTCGTAAGTTCAAATCCTGCTTAGGTTAAGTGATTTTTAATAATAAAAAAATTAATAAATTGTGTATAGCGGGTTTCGAAAAAAATAAATAAATTAATAATAATATAAAATAGTGTGTGGTGAGTTGCGGTTTATAGATAATCGAACCATCTTATATAATTATACATAAAAAATCTGGAAAGATTATTTTACGTTTGAGTGAATGTTATGATGCGATTAAAGATAACCACCAGAGAACTGGGCATGGAGGTCGTCAAGCAACTACAAAATTATTAAATGAAAAGTATTATAACTTAACACAGGAAACGGAAAAATTATTTATTGAAACTTGCAAAACCTGTCAGCTCAAACGGAACAAAACTAAAAAAGTTGTTGTGAAACCAATAATTGTATCAAATCATTTAAAAACTGTCGGTGCCAAATCGATCTCATCGACAAACTAGACCAAATGGTGACTTCAGGTTTATTTTTGCCTATTAAGACCACCTAACCAATTACGTCAGGTTGAGAGCGCTGAAAACAAAGAAGGCTATAGAAGTAGCTCAGCACCTATTTAAAGTATTTGCAGACCTAGGAAGTCCAATATGTAGGTACAGAGTGGCCAAATAATAAATAAAATTGATTCAAAATTCCTAAAATGAAATTATTTAAACAATCAATAATCTGTATTTAAATATAACTGGTATGAATGAAGTACCTAAGGCAGAATCGAATAGGTGGTTCAGTGGTCACTTGCCATGCTGGTCACTTGCCATGGTGGTCGATTCACAGCCGATCCATTTCTTTTTTATTTTTTAAGTTTAAATGCCAGTATATTAATTTTTGTTGAAAAAAAATTATTCAAATAAATAGTCGATAAACTAAATTAACCAAAGAGGATTGGGGAGTTTACATACTAACCGACGAGCTGGTTATTATGTATTACTACGAATATTAAGTTCACACTTTATCCAAATACTGTGGATAGTTTGTAAACTAGCCAAAAATCGGTTAATTTGTGTATAATTTTCTTGTGGTATTTACTTTAACGATAAATCTTGTATAGTTTGTAAACTAGCCGGATAATATACAAACTAACCAACATTCATAGCTATTTTAGGATAAATATAATTTTCCATCAAAATAGCAGGACATTTGGATAGTTTGTATGCTATCCAGCTAGTCTATAAACTAGCCAAGTAAATACTTTAACCGTAACAGATATACATATATTGTGTTATTTATTTTTTTTTGTTTTTGTGGTTGTTGTTAGTTTGAATATTTTTTACTCTATTTTATGGACATTTAATTGACTATATTTTGTAACTGCTGCGTGACACTATGTCCTCCACAGATACAGCAGATGAAGTCCAGAAAAATGTTTTTACTCCTTCTAAAAAGCGACCGAAAAAGGGACATTTGGTCATCCGTACTAAAGAAATGGTTCTTAATATTTATAAGCATTAAATTTTATAGAACCCTGATATGTAGGTACATGATGTTGAAAGGAGAGTTGCTGATAAAACAGGGATGTGCGATAAAACCGTTTTTAATGTTATGAAGGAGTATAGGCAGATTCATAAATTTTCTGAACCAAAAAAGAAAGCTACGTTATAAACAAATTAGTAGCTCTGTGGATGATTTTGATAATAATGCAATAAGGCGCAAAGTACATCAATTCTTCTTTAGAAATTAACTTCCAACAATCGATAAGGTTTTATAAGAAGTCAACGATGATCCATATTTGTCTACTTTTAAGCGAGCTACATTTTACAAGCTATTCAAAACCCTTAATTTTAAATTTAAAACTCGAGGAAAAAATAGTTTGCTTTTAGACAAAATGAAATTGTTTCGTTCTACGCCACAAAAAATAAAACGGTACAGAGAAGAAAAGTAAAAAATATATTATTTTGATGAGACTTGGATTAACGCAGGCCACACCAAATCAAAAGTATGTTTCGTTATGTCGGTTTTTTCATCCAGACAAGCCTTTTTGGATGAACTTTTAACTGGCTTTAAAAACCCATCAGGTATGTGCGTAAAAACAGCTCATTATATGCCATATTGGAAGTGAAGAAGGCTTTGTCTCTAATGCACTTTATGTATTTAAGTTGAAAAATCCTGTGACTACCATGAAGAAATGTGTCGAGAATCGTTAAAAGAGTGGTTTTCAAACACCCTACCAAAATTAGAAGATAACTTTATTATTATTCTAGAAAGCTGGAAAAAAATACCTACAACGACGTCTAAAAAAGGTGATATTTAAAAATGGCTATAAGGGAAAAAAATTGAATTCGACTACCAAATGCCTAAGATCCAACTTCTAAAACTTGGTAAGCAACATAAACATTATTATAGGTATGTAATAGATGAAATGGCTAAGCAGCAAAACAACATAATATTGAATTAATCTAGGTTGACGTTAAACAATACGTAGCAGATATAAACTCAACATTTAAATCTGGAGACATTAAAATTCTCACCTATCTTCGTCCAGAAATCTCACTAAAGTCTGGGAGACCGTATATGACATTTATTTTATAGTTTTAGTTTACAAAATATGTTTTTATCGTTATAAAAAACAATAATTTCACAATTACACTCTTTTATTTTATATTTTTGCAAGACGGAAAAGTAAAATACGGCCCTTCTCAATTTTAGCGTCCACCTGCTTCTGTTTACATCAGGCGTAAATAAAATTTGAATAGACTTTAGACATTTTAAACATATAAATAAATGTAATTATACATTTGTCTTCTTACGACAATTTGGTAGTTGTTGACTAAGTATAATTTGAGTTGTTATAGTTTATAAAAGAAATAGTTTAATATTCTTAGTAAGAAGTAAAAAAGGACTATAAATGAAATTATTTAAGGCAGCAGTTTCACTGTATTTTTCCTATACGAAGCAAAGGTTCACATTTCCGATTTCATTAAAATTTCGCTAAATGTATTAAAATGAATCTACTATCAGCTTAAAGTACAAGGTTTAGAAAATTAAATCTCCTATTTTTTATTTGTCCTGTTTATAGACTGAATTTAAAAAAACAAATCATGAAAAGTGATTTTAAAACCAGAGCTAAAAACAAGGAGATTTCATTCTACATATTTTTCCAAGTATTCCGCCAAAATATTTCTAAATTTTAATGGGTATTTTTCAAATCTAAGCGAAATATAATTAACAAATATTTGAGAAATTTATTTGCCAAATTGGACATTTTCTATGAATAACTACCTGTAGTTGTTTAGTTCATCTATTTTTAAGAAGATGTCACCATATAAAAACAATGTAGCCACTCTGTTTTAGAGATGGTTTTAATAGGTAAATGATTGTTTAGAGGTACCAATTTTAGAATCAGTGATACAGCTGTATGCCGTCTTTTATTGTTTCGTGATTTTCATATATATTTGTCTCGCTTCGTTCCAGCTACAAAATTGTCGATTTATTTTCCCTGTGTATGAACAAGTGTTGGCCAAGTTGCCAGATGTAAAATAATTATCAATTTATACGATATTTTCACAATTCTTTCTCGGACGAATTTCATTTTAAAGTGGGTGAAATGCAGGAAAGGGAAGGAACTTTATTGCATTCCGATGTAATTTGAATCCTAATGACCTGACATCACTGTATGGTACGCATGTAATATTTGCGGGACTTGCTTTCTTATTCTGAATGTTATTTTAGGAACCTTATCTCTGAGATAACACGTTGACTGCAAACAAGTGCATTATTATAATACGGGTGTAGAAAAATAATATTAATTTAAATTGGTCAGGTAATAGCTTTGTCCCAACATCTCACAAAACCGTAATATTACACTAGCGTCTAGATATACCAATTTCACTTTGGCTGCCTGACTTCCGCATGCGCATAGATAATATTGTCACTTGTCAGTGTGATTATTTCGAATTTCAACGTAACCTCTAAAAATATATTTTTTATTATTATTATAAAATAAGGTGGCTATCTGAAGGTTTAAACATAATGACTTTAAAATGTACACTGTGCAACAAATTATTTACAAAGAATTGTAATTTGCGAATGCATGTAAAAAAATTTCATCCAGGTAAGTTGTTAATAGTTACTTAAGTATAGTTAAATAATATTTTATAAAAATTGTTTTAACATTAGTTTTAGATAAGGTAGATGAAATTGCTCCAAATAAAAAGTATGCAATTGTTGCTATTTGTAACACCTGTGGCAAAACCTTCTCTAAACATTCCAATTTAAAGCAACATATCAGAAGATTTCACCCTGGTAAATTTAAATCTTGAATGTTTCTGAGTTTGAGCATTTTTGTTTGTAAATTAATGATGAACTAGAGATTTTATGTTTTTTTTTTTGTAGATAAGGAAGGTGAATTAATGAAAACCAAAATTAATTCTCAAAGCAATATTGTAAGATATAAAAATATTCATGAAGAAACTGCTGATTCAAAGAACCAACAATATAAATGCTGTTTATGCAATACTAAACATTTGACAGAATCGGAAATACGGAGTCATTTTGAAGCAGTTCATAACATATCAATAAATTCAAATATTTTAAAGTTTTCTCAAAAAGAGGATTTTTATAATTGGAAGCTTCAAATAGAAAGAGAAACTCATTTCTCGTTTATTAATGAACATGGTTCATATAGTACACAAAATTATAAAAAAATAAAATATGTATGCCATCGGTCTGGTGTTTTTAAGACTGAAGGAAAGGGTATACGGCATTTAAAAATAGGAGGCAGTAATAAAATAAATGGCTTTTGTCCTGCCAAAATAACTGTAAATATATTATATACTGGAGAATGTGAAGTAGAATTTGTCTCACAGCATGTTGGTCATACTAATAATTTAGGACATTTAAATTTGAGTAAAACTGAGAGAGAAGCTTTAGCTGCTAAAATTTTTTTAAAAATTCCCTTTGAGACCATTCTTGATGAAGTAAAAGAATCTGTCACTGAAGATCAACTTGATAGATTACAGAGGGTTACAAAAAAAGATTTATTCAATATCGAGCAGTACTTTAATTTAAATAAAGAGTCTGTTAGACATGCGAAAGATGCTCTAAGTGTAAAAGCATGGATTGAACAGGTTAAAAACACGGGTTGTGTGTTATTTTATAAAGCTCAGGACACACAGTCTGAAGAATATTTGGAATTAAAAAAGGAAGATTTTGTTTTAATTATAATGAACGAAGGTCAAACAGAAATGCTTGAAAAATATGGCAGTGACTGCATATGTATACACCGTGTCCCACGTAAGGCGGGCATTACAACTTTATGGAGAATAAATTAATTTGTATTTTCGCCATTTTCTGAGTATACATAATCGAATATGCTCTTTTGAATTAAAATAAAATGAACTCTGTGCAACTTCTGGTTATACCGGAAGTGACCACTAACTTCGTTATTTTAAAGGGAATACCCCATATTTTTTTTTAATTTTAGATTCAGCATGAAATTCTGTAAACAACGATACCCCATTTGCATATTCTAGTTATAGCGGATTTGGCGTTATTCAATTTTTTTTCTACATTTTTAGTCGCCGGTAGACATTTTCTTAAAGTCGTCTATCTCAGGTACTATATCTATCAGATACTTAAAATTTTAACCAGAGGTAGTAGATGGGATGTACTTCTTGAGAATATTTAGTTATTCATTATTTGTTGTACGGGGTGTTCGCCAATTATTTTTAAAAATGAAATTTTAGCTGGTTTAAAATGTCGGCAACTACTTCTCTAAGAATTCTAATGTATCTTTCTGAGGTCAGTCTTTCATTATAAATGTAATAAAAAGCTCTTCCAAAACCGATCACTGCAAACACATTAAAACTAAATTCGTACTGAAATTGTGCTTCACGATAAAAATGTGGATTTTCGTTTGCCCAGAAATGACATTGCTTGCGATTGATGATCCCTTTACGTGTAAATTTCGACTCGTCTGACCACAAAATTTTGTTTAAAATCTCGGGATCTTCTTGAATTCGTACCAATAACCATTCGCATAATTCAGTTCGTCTTATTTGATCACCATCTCGCAACTCATGAACTTTTCTTTGTGCATAGGGATGCCATTTATTTAGTGCTATTCGTTGTATTGACCCTCGACTAATATTTAAATTATCTTGAGCTATTCTAATGGAGGCGTGAGGATACGCAGTAAAATACCCTAATACGTTAATTACATTAACTTCTTCATCTCGGACATAATGTTGACGGTTTCTTCCCGGGTTTTGTTTAAAATTATTCAAAAAGTTAGCTTCGATTCTATCAAATTTCTGTCTGTTCATTGGTGGTAAATGAGGGTATCGTTCATTAAACATGCGGCAGGTTCTACTTTTGATTCGATTACATTCTCCATGAATGTAAAATAAATTAAGAATATCTTGGTTGGTATATTCTTCAATATTTTCCATATTTTCCATATTTTGAACGCAAAAAATACACAACTTAAATACATAGAAATATGACAATTCAGTTTGTTGACAGATTGTTGTTTAGCATATTTCCACGGCATACTAAGATAAAAAATTAAAATGTAAAACTATACTATATTATGTAGGTGCAAGCGTAAAATTTAAATTGAAATTTTCTTAAAATTGGCGAGAGATAATTATAGGGAATTAATGGTGCAAATGAAGATCAATGAAGAATAATTTTCTGAACAAAATGAAATAAAAATATACAGGATTTTCCATTTAAAATAAAAAAAATTTTCATGTTTAAAATATTTATTTTTTAAAATAATTTCCAAACACACAGTCGAACAAACGATGTACAAGTAAATTTAAAAAAGCAAATGTCTGCCGGCATATAAAAGTTTATAAAAAACTGAATAACGCCAAATACACTATAATTAGAATAGACGAATGGGGTATCATTGTTTACAGAATTTCATGCTGAATCTAAAATTTAAAAAATATATAGGGTGTTCAATTTAAAATAAAAAAGTTTTTTATGTTTAAAAAATTTCATTTTTAATAATAATTTGCAAACTCCCCGTACAACAAATAATGAATAACTAAATATTCTCAAGAAGTACATCCCATCTACTACCTCTGGTTAAAATTTTAAGTATCTGATAGATATAGTACCTGAGATAGACGACTTTAAGAAAATGTCTACCGGCGACTAAAAATGTAGAAAAAAATTGAATAACGCCAAATCCGCTATAACTAGAATAGGCAAATGGGGTATCGTTGTTTACAGAATTTCATCCTGAATCTAAAATTAAAAAAAAAATATGGGGTATTCCCTTTAAAATAACGAAGTTAGTGGTCACTTCCGGTATAACCGGAAGTTGCACAGAGTTCATTTTATTTTAATTCAAAAGAGCATATTCGAATATGTATACTCAGAAAATGGCGAAAATACAAATTAATTTATTCTCCATAAAGTTGTAATGCCCGCCTTACGTGGGACACGGTGTAGATGGAACACATGGCCTGAATGCATATAACTTTGAACTAATAACATTACTTATCCTGGATTAAATGCGAGAAGGATTTCCATGTGCATTTTGTATTTCAAATAGAACTGATGAATATTTGATGAATATTTTCTTTTCCTATATAAAACATAAGTTAGGCAGAAATTTACAGTCGGAGATATTTATGTCTGATATGGCTCAATCATTTTACAATGCCTGGATACACACAATGGGCGCTGTAAAATTTAGGTAGTTTGTAGATTCATTTTTTTTTTATTTTACAAATTTCAATGTCTGTTGTAGATTATTTTGTTCTTGGCATGTGATACGGGCTTGGCGTAAAAATTTGAACAAGTTAAAATCCAAAGAGAAACAGGTAGGTACTTAATAAATTGAACTGCTTATTTATAATAGAAATAGGCATTCTGAAATAAAAAAAAACTAACCAATATAACCACTACTAACTGTATGAATTCATTTTAGGATGAAGTGTATAAACAACTGCGAACATTACTGCAGGAAACAGATATAAATTGTTTTGTTCCAATGTGCAATAATTTTGTAACATCCTTACTAGCTAATAGTGATACATTTGAATTTGGGCTATATTTCCAAGAATATTATTTCAATAATACTAAGGAATGGGCATATTGCTATCGTTTACATTGTGGCATAAATACCAACATGCATGTAGAACGTATGCATAAAACTTTAAAGTATATTTATTTAAATGGAAAAGTAGTGAAAAGATTGGACAAGGCTATACATATTTTAATGAAATTTGTACGCGATCAATTATTTGAAAGGATAATTGTCATCAACAAAGGCAAGATTTCCACAAAAATTAAAAATATACGTGCTAGACATAAGGCCAGCTTAAATCTAGATGTAACATCTGTGGTGCAAAGTGATATGGGATGGCAGGTGTAATCATCTTCATCATCAACTGAGATTTACACTGTTGAAGAAAAGCAACCACTTTGCAGATGTAAATTAGTATGCACTAATTGTCAAGTATGTCTGCACCGTTATGCTTGCACATGTCTGGAATCAAGTATAAAATGGAATATGTGCAAGCACATTCACCTGATTTGCAGATTCTTAAATGAACAACTTAAAAAAGGTGGAGTAGATGTCTCTGTATTTCAAGAATCAGGTAAATTGGTAGTAATATTTTTATTTAAATAAACCATCTTATTATCCTATTCATATTATATTGTGCAACTTAAGGTTTATATGGACCCACCTCCACACTCGTTTCTGACTCTAGAGATGGCTCTACCTGTCGCATCAAATTTAGTATACAATTTATTAAAGTTACAGGGTTCTATCTGTGATAGAATAATATTTCGTTAGTTTATATCGCCGCCAAAAGAGACTGCTAGCACAATAATAGATTACGCGGGAGATCTTTATGATTCGATGCGAAGAACGTTGCCAAACTTCAATATAATTATGTTTTATTTGTTTATGTTGTAAGCCGCGGGAGGTGAGGTGTTGAGCGCGGACGGCCCAAGCGATCCAGCAAAGAGATGGATATGACCTGGCGAGCTTTTGTTAAGTCTTCCACTGGTCCGCTCAATCATTCTCAACTATGAACTTTACTGAAATAAAGTTATTTAGGGTGAGCGCATTATCCTTAAAATATGGTATAAAATTAAAACAATATAATCTATGTGGTTTGACGAATGGACTCAGTTCGCGCAGTCAAAAAATTGAAATAAAAAAAAACTAACTGGAGGATACGTTCGCGCGCTATGGTTAGGTACTATTTAATAATTAAATGAATATTAAATAATTTCAATGAAAACTATCCATAATTTTAAAGGTGAGAAGAGAAAGAAAAAAAATAGACAGAAAGGGAAAGAAAGAACGTAAACAAAAGCTCAAAAAAAGCAACTTCCAGACGATTCAATGTAGGGGAGACTCGGGCAACACCGACCACTTAACCTTAAAGCCATATGACAGGGTCAATTCTTCCCCGAATCTAATGAATCCAAGGCCAACATAAGTAATGATATATGAACTCTTATATTACGTAAACATAAAAATGGAATATGCTGAGGTGTTCTGAAATTTTACATAAATTTGACATATAACGGTTTTGCCCAGTACCCCTAGGTAAAACCGATCACTAACTTGGGCAAGAACGATCAATATCTTAATGTTGATTTATAGAAACGAAACTGATAAGAAAAATTAAAATTTTATTCATAAAACTACATCAACAAATAAAAATTCGTAATCACAAGAATAAGGTAAACTATACTTAAATATAGGAGTAAAAATTTGGGACTGCATTACGTATACAAATTAAAAAATAATAATGAACTGTATTAACTCAGTTTTTCAGTCTGTTTGATAAAACTTCTGCCCTACAGTTGTCACAAATGAAGACGCCTCTCACATAATCTGAACACAACTTATGGGCCCACCCTTCGCAGATATTGCATTGTATCCAGATTTCGCGAGGGCGTGAATTCGAATAAAGTTCTGAACACATTAAACACGGCACATTTTCCTCTGGATTTTCTATTACAACTGGGGACCTAGGAAAGATAAATTTTCTTGGATTTGTCGGTTCATCAACATTAGACTTCTTCAATTGGGCATTCAATTTTTTTGACTTTTGATTGGAACCTTTTTTCAAAGTTGAATCTGCAACGAGCCGTTTTTTGAACTTCGGTGTGACTATTTTCTTATTATTCTCCTTCTGGCGTAGTTCTTCTCTCAACGGAGTAGACGTGAGAATTTCCGATTTTTGTGCTTTCCGTTTATTAGTTCCTTTTTTGATGTTCTTTGGAATCACTGAAATGTTTGATAAAATAATAATTTTCTTTTTCTTTGAATCTGGAGGTGTATTCTCATTTTCTTTCTGAATTTCTGGAGTTTCATCACCTCCATATTTATTAATGACACATGGATTCCGCACTGCTTGATGCCACTTGTTTGTTCTGTCATTAAATATTTCTAAACCTTCTGTAGCCTGAATGAGATTTTCTTTTGCAACTTTTGATGAACCAGGTAAAGAAATTTCTTCTGAGATTGTATTTACGGGAACCTGAATTAGGTTTTCCTCTAAGGCGCCCAATGAATCAGGTAGCGTAGAAATGTCTTCTGTTGTTGCGATTTCTGTATCTGTGACTTCAGAAGGCATAAAATCGATGTCAGTGAAAATAGAAATATCACAGGTGGCAATTCCTGTCTTCCTGAACCCATTAATTGCATTTGGAGTAGCGCTATTTAAATAGGCTTCTGCAAAAATTCCCCCAATATCGAAAAAGTTAACCCTTTGTGCAGGATGTGCTTTTTGCCACTTATCCAAGGATCTTTCAAAATATTTGCTGAATGGACCATAAACAGAAACATCCAGAGGTTGGAGTTTATGAGTCGCGTGAGAAGGAACAGATAATATTATTACATTATTTTGCGATGCATAATCTAGAACTTGCAAAGATCTATGACCAAATTATATCTTATTACAGCATTAGGACCTGCCATAAAGTTATAATGTTTAATTTACATAGGTGTGGTAATTGTTTTGGTCTAGTGTTTATGACTTTTATATTCTGTGCTTTTTATTTTGGTTTTGGATCTTTTTAATTAGTTTTGTTTACATAAAAATACATGAAGTGCTTTGGTGCTTATTAATTTCTTTTAAATCTTTAATAATGTATCTTTAAAATGGTGATGGCAAATAGATGATTTGATTTCTAAAATTTCTACCTACATAAAAAGATTGCATTCTTCATTTGAGTTTATTGTTTTTAGAAAATAATGTATTAATGATCGAAGATGATATAAATGATGAAGAACGAAAATCGACGGAAAGAAAAAGGAAGATCCAGGTTTACTTGAATTAAAAAAACAGAAAATACTTTTTGAATTAAATGAAATTGTTGGCACTATTACATCACATGAGCAATTGGAAGCATTTAAAAAATTAATGGCCCCTGCACGTCCATCTCTTGCTGTTATTGCAAATCAGACTATCTGTTCTTCAGCTCAAAGTACTAGTAATATACCACATAACAAAAACATTACACCACAGAGGCGTCTATATAAAACAAAGAAATCAAATGTAAAAACAAATAAAGCATTTTTAAAACCAGACGTGGAAGAAACCAATAAAATTGCACAAAATCTTTTATATCCCTAGAAATATGTAAAATTTTGTTTTTGTTCTATAATAATAAATATTACTAACACTCAAATTTTGTTTTTGTAATAAGTACAATCATTCTGTCCTGCTAAAAAATCGATGCACCCTGTAATTTTTTCCTGTTTACAATTAAAGGGCTTATTGGAATAACATTAATTTATTATGAAGAAACATTTCTTCAAAGGTTAAAATAAACTTCTATAACTACTACAACTTTGGTAAAATGCAATAACTTTATTTTTCGTCTAATTATGGTATTTGTTAGAGAATTTGCATTTGATTCAAGCTCTTGTAAAGTAAAAATGCCTTTATTTTTAAAAGTGTGGCTTAGCACGTTTTTACAATAAACCCTTCAATTGATAAAAAACAATATACTTCAACTAGTGTCCTAATTTGTATGATAAAATAAAAATAACTAAATAATGATAAAAACTTGGTAAATAATAGGTTAGGTTGAAATTCAAAATTAAATCGCAATGACAAATGACAACAGTAACTGCGCATGCGGAAGTCAGGCAGCCAAAGTGCAAATTGGTATGTGTAGACCAATGAACTGGAGTGGGGTAGAAAGCCAATGTGCATATTGTATCAATAGAACAAGATGCGACTCTATGGGCGCTGCCATTTTTATTTCTCATCTCACTCGGGAGTATTTGTAATAACCATTTTCTGTTTCACATTGTTATTGTTCAATCCACAAGCTGGTGGATCAGACAATAACAAAGTGAAATAGAAAATGGTTGTAATAAAGACTCCCGAGTGAGATGAAAAATAACCTGTCTTTGCCCATAGAGTCGCATCTCAAGCCTATTGACAAGCATTCTACCCCACTCCAGTTCATTGGTGTAGACGCTAGTAAATATTACGGTCATCGTCATGCGCAGTAAATAAAAACCGAACAGTTGGACGAGGACGAGGACGAGGACGAGGACGAGGACGAGGACGAGGACGAGGACGAGGACGAGGACGAGGACGAGGACGAGGACGAGGACGAGGACGAGGACGAGGACGAGGACGAGGACGAGGACGAGGACGAGGACGAGGACGAGGACGAGGACGAGGACGAGGACGAGGACGAGGACGAGGACGAGGACGAGGACGAGGACGAGGACGAGGACGAGGACGAGGACGAGGACGAGGACGAGGACGAGGACGAGGACGAGGACGAGGACGAGGACGAGGACGGACGAGGACGAGGACGAGGACGAGGACGAGGACGAGGAGAGGACGAGGACGAGGACGAGGACGAGGACGAGGACGAGGACGAGGACGAGGACGAGGACGAGGACGAGGACGAGGACGAGGACGAGGACGAGGACGAGGACGAGGACGAGGACGAGGACGAGGACGAGGACGAGGACGAGGACGAGGACGAGGACGAGGACGAGGACGAGGACGAGGACGAGGACGAGGACGAGGACGAGGACGAGGACGAGGACGAGGACGAGGACGAGGACGAGGACGAGGACGAGGACGAGGACGAGGACGAGGACGAGGACGAGGACGAGGACGAGGACGAGGACGAGGACGAGGACGAGGACGAGGACGAGGACGAGGACGAGGACGAGGACGAGGACGAGGACGAGGACGAGGACGAGGACGAGGACGAGGACGAGGACGAGGACGAGGACGAGGACGAGGACGAGGACGAGGACGAGGACGAGGACGAGGACGAGGACGAGGACGAGGACGAGGACGAGGACGAGGACGAGGACGAGGACGAGGACGAGGACGAGGACGAGGACGAGGACGAGGACGAGGACGAGGACGAGGACGAGGACGAGGACGAGGACGAGGACGAGGACGAGGACGAGGACGAGGACGAGGACGAGGACGAGGACGAGGACGAGGACGAGGACGAGGACGAGGACGAGGACGAGGACGAGGACGAGGACGAGGACGAGGACGAGGACGAGGACGAGGACGAGGACGAGGACGAGGACGAGGACGAGGACGAGGACGAGGACGAGGACGAGGACGAGGACGAGGACGAGGACGAGGACGAGGACGAGGACGAGGACGAGGACGAGGACGAGGACGAGGACGAGGACGAGGACGAGGACGAGGACGAGGACGAGGACGAGGACGAGGACGAGGACGAGGACGAGGACGAGGACGAGGACGAGGACGAGGACGAGGACGAGGACGAGGACGAGGACGAGGACGAGGACGAGGACGAGGACGAGGACGAGGACGAGGACGAGGACGAGGACGAGGACGAGGACGAGGACGAGGACGAGGACGAGGACGAGGACGAGGACGAGGACGAGGACGAGGACGAGGACGAGGACGAGGACGAGGACGAGGACGAGGACGAGGACGAGGACGAGGACGAGGACGAGGACGAGGACGAGGACGAGGACGAGGACGAGGACGAGGACGAGGACGAGGACTCGAGGAATCGAAAAATCGAAAAATCGAAAAATAAAAAAATCGAAAAATCGAAAAATCGAAAAATCGAAAAATCGAAAAATCGAAAAATCGAAAAATCGAAAAATCGAAAAATCGAAAAATCGAAAAATCGAAAAATCGAAAAATCGAAAAATCGAAAAATCGAAAAATCGAAAAATCGAAAAATCGAAAAATCGAAAAATCGAAAAATCGAAAAATCGAAAAATCGAAAAATCGAAAAATCGAAAAATCAAAAAATCGAAAAATCGAAAAATCGAAAAATCGAAAAATCGAAAAATCGAAAAATCGAAAAATCGAAAAATCGAAAAATCGAAAAATCGAAAAATCGAAAAATCGAAAAATCGAAAAATCGAAAAATCGAAAAATCGAAAAATCGAAAAATCGAAAAATCGAAAAATCGAAAAATCGAAAAATCGAAAAATCGAAAAATCGAAAAATCGAAAAATCGAAAAATCGAAAAATCGAAAAATCGAAAAATCGAAAAATCGAAAAATCGAAAAATCGAAAAATCGAAAAATCGAAAAATCGAAAAATCGAAAAATCGAAAAATCGAAAAATCGAAAAATCGAAAAATCGAAAAATCGAAAAATCGAAAAATCGAAAAATCGAAAAATCGAAAAATCGAAAAATCGAAAAATCGAAAAATCGAAAAATCGAAAAATCGAAAAATCGAAAAATCGAAAAATCGAAAAATCGAAAAATAGAAAATTCGAAAAATCGAAAAATCAAAAATCGAAAAATCGAAAAAAAAAATCCGTAACGAAAATAGACCTAACACCCCCACTCCGAACGGCACAGCTGTGCGGCGTTGAAAGCCGTGCATTGGCTAACGTCGTTTCAGTTCGGCAAACTTCGGCACGGTGTTTGTGTTCGTGCGACTAGACGTATGCGTGTAGACTAGCTGCTAACTGCTCATAACTGATTCTATCTCTTTTAGACACAATTTCGGAAAAATTGAATTTGAAAATGAATAATGATCCACAAGAATCCACAACAAAATATGGGACCACCATTGACGCTGTATTTTCCAGAGATTTAGAGGATATCAAGTCTCAAACTTATGTTTCTTATTTCAGGTACCATAAACCTATAGTTTCAATGATAAAAATTCCTGAATAACCTACATGTATTGTAAGATAATAAAAATATTTTAAACAATATTAACTTCTCATTTATTCAATAAAAGAAAAAAAATTGTTTTCTTAAGTCACCACGCTCAAAAAGTGTAACTTGAATTAATATCAAAGAAAAAAATAATGCATAAATAAAATAAATAAATAATTATAATTGCATAAGTTGATAAAAAATGCTATGCAATAGCTTTACCGCGGCAGTCCCCGAGTGCCACACGTATTTTTTTCTGTAATGACAACTAATGTCGCGACGAAAGAAATCGGAGTTCCACAGAATTAATTCGCTCAGAGCTATTAATATATTTTTTCTACGCCCACATGGATATTAGCTATTCTACGCACATACTAATATCCGAAAAAGTATACCATTGCGTTTAATTGAACGAATATATTTGATATCCATTCTCTAGTAAGAACACTGCACAAATATGAAATCCACCAATCACAGTTTGTATTTTGGTCACTCAGCTACTATTATTTGTTTTTATTTTTTAATAAGTAATAATTCTGTCAAAAAAAATTGTTAGTATATTTTTTATTAATTAATTATATACATTAAATTGAGTTATTCTTATGTAGACTCGCTAAATAATGGCATTTTTATTTCGTCTATATTAATAAATAAATCATAAATTTTAATAACAATATATTAAATCAATTTAATTATGAGTATTAAAACAAAAACATTAGTTGTGTTGATGGAAATGGAGAGTTGAGCGTATTTACCTGTCATGCAAGAGGTCCCAGGTTCAAATCTAGGATTGGAGACTAAATAATTTAAAGCATTTTTGTTTATTTTATTTTAAAAATTAGTAAAAGTCATAAATAATTTTTAAATTAATTGTTGCACAAACTACTATTATTTTTAAAAGAGTTGTTTAGAATTTTACGATTACATAGAAAACAACAAGGCTGCTTTGGAGGCTGCAAAATTAAATAGAAAATACTCTTATAAATTCAATAATCCCTAGTAATATGGTTCTACTTATGCGTACGTTGCATGTAGAGGACACACAAGCGTTACCATAACCTTGAAGCAATTTATAAGTACTTCTTAATTTTTTTTAAATTATGTAAATATTGTTTATTTATTTTATATATTCATTATTAATCAACAATAAGTTTTTAAAAAGTAAAAAAAAACTACCTGCGGTCCATTTTTAGCGGTTTACCATGATAACCTATGCAACGGCCCTACTCTCATTCATAAAGCCGGACTAAGATTTTTTGAAATTTTTTATATACTTTTCAAAAAGATGGCAAACCTAGGAATTACAGACGTTCGCTATTTTGACATCATCTTCAAAAGCTAGTTAATACTATTTAGTACATTTACATTATTATTGGTTTCCTTCTTTTTTTTATTTGAATCATTATCAATTATTTAATATCTCAATCAGGGGTGGTTTCTCCATTAGTTCATTTGTGCAGTGAACACCCAGTTAAATTTCATAAAAACACATTATTTTAATATAACATAAATAACATAAATTTAATTTTAATATTTTTATTTACATACATGTTAATCTGTATTTTTTTGGTATATCATTGTCCTCTGGCTGATCGCGTCTCTGTGGCACAGTATACCTAAGTATACTGTGTCTGTGGCGCACTATGATGAGTGAGCCTAACACGAGTGAGAAGATATGCCGAAATGCATAAAGCTAAAAAGAGAAGACAACACGCCAACAGATCCTTCAAACTGTCAAAGAACACATTAATTGGCGCACCGCTCACAAACAAGGTTGCCAAACCAGTGTTGCCAGTCTAGTACAATTCACAATTATTGTACTAGATGTATTACTTTCTGCCTGCATCAGTGTTCACGTGTAAAATATATATATATATATATATATATATATATATATATATATATATATATATATATATATATATATATATATATCTAGCTACGTGGCATTACTGGGACTCCATTCCATAAATGGCCTACCAAAACTCCACCGTATATACGCCATTATATACACCGTTATTTGTAAAGACTAATTCAACTACCATTAGTTGGATAGGTCAACGTAACGTCCACTATATACATTTGACATATGTTTTGACACTGTTTATGTTAATGCGCCTCCTCTTACTAGAGAGAATGTATTTACTGAGGCTCCAAGCACTGTTGCCACTTTTTAATAATTTATTTAGCAAAAGGAAGAAAAACTTAATTACTCAGACCATATGTTTTTATTTAAAATAATAATAACCCGTTGAAGATAAACCTTCTTAGCGAGTAGTATGCGAATTCGTCGTTTCTGCCGGCAAACCAATTGCAATAGTTCTATTCTTTTTAAGTCTTCTCAAGTTTTGTGTGTATATATTATAATGACTTTTTTGCTCAATACTAGTTTAAAATTAAAATTTTTGTTTTCATAAATGTAATAATGGTGTTTACAAAAAGACAAAAAATTAAATAATGTTGTTACAGATACCTCTCAGAAATTTTTCGCCGATATTATTATTACATATAAGGTTTTAAAAGATCTGGCTAAACAATGACCGATATTGTTTTAACAACAATTGAAGAACATTTAAAAGAAGTAAATTATAAAATCACATCAATGAATAATATATCAGTACGCTTTAAAGAAAATAAAAATCTACATGATAAATTTGATGAACAAGAACAAAAATATAGATTGAAACTTTTACGTCTACATAGATTACCAGAAGGTACTAAAAATAATTTATAAAATAAAATATTTGATGGTTTTAGGTTTTAAACAATGCAGAACTTTTTATGAAGAATACCTTTTTCTCGTTAATTTAATAATAAAAAAGTTTTTAATATACTGCGTACTTAAGTGGACTCACTGTATATTTAAAACTGGTTAAAAAATTATAGAAATCTGTTAATAGTTTCTTACTACATAATATAAATTTTTAAACGAATTAAAAAAAAAATCCTTAAAGCTTACTGATGAGTAAACATTCTCATTATATATCCATACGTTACGACTGGGCCCACCTTGTTAATTTTTAGGCTCACTAAGACTCTGCTGTAGAGTCCATATATTATTAACAGCGGAGTCTCAGTGAACCTAAAAATTAACACGGCTGAAGGCCCAGTCGCACTTTATAAATATAGCGAGATATATAGTTTAGGTATATATATTAGGACGTATATAGTACCTTAATATATAAAGAACCACAGTTCCATTAAAAAATATTTATTTATAAAAAATTCATGAAAAAATAAAAACAAACACGTAAATAAACATGTCATATTTGCACTAAAAAAAAGCCATAAAAAGAAAACTAAAAATTCAAACTCCTATGTAGCAAATATTCAACACTTTTTTGCGTACCGATTACACACTTTTATATTCTCCCATTTCCTATATTTAAAAATCTGATGTGTCCAACACATGACTTTCCTATCTAGTTATAGGCTTTTCCGGTTATTTTGTACAACCTACTGCAGCACTTCTATAAATGTTTAGAGGAGGATAAACCAAATATATACATTGTCCACATATATCTACCTCGAAACATTTATCTATAGATATTCATTGAAAACGAAAATACTGAAAAATTTAAATTTAGCACTTTTCCATTACGGTCCATTTCAGAAAAATCATGTATAAACAAAAATTATAGAGATCGATATCGCAAACAACTTTTAGTTCAACAATTTTCATAAAAATCAGAATTTTGCACATTTTGTCAAATTTCTCGAATACGGACCATTTCAGGAAAATTTGACATATAACAAAAATTATAGATAATAATATTAGAAGTAACTTTTATTTGAACAATTTTCTCCTCCAAACATAAATAACAGATATATTCCATAAAATATAAAAACGGCCTCCCATAAAGTATCCCCCCAGATGATTCGACTTTGTCCAAAATCTAATCATTTCACGTCAGGCCCAAATAAACCTTAAGTTTAAAATTTTATGTTTTTTTCTTTATCAGTTTTTGAGTTTTCTTCAAAATTCGAAATTTACTCATTTTCTCAAATATCTCGAATACGGTCCATTTTAGAGAAATTATGTATAGAATAAAAATTATAGAGAATTATATTACAAACAACTTTTATTCAAACAATTTTTATAAAAAATTAGTTTTTTTACATTTTGTCAAATTTTTCGAATACGGACCATTTTAGGAAAATTTTGCATAGAACAAAAATTATAGATAATTATTTGAAGAATTTTCTTCTCCAAACGTAAATAACAGAAATATTCCATAAAATATAAAAATGACCACCCATAAAGTATCCCCCCAGATGTTCCGACTCTGCCCAAAATCTAATCAGCTCATTGGACGCTAAAACAAAGCTTAAGTTTAAAATTTGGTGTTTTTTGTTGTATCGGTTCATGAGTTATACAGACACACAGACACACACGCACACGCACACACACACGCACGCGCACACGCACACGCACACGCACACGCACACGCACACGCACACGCACACGCACATGCACACGCACACGCACACGCACACCCACACGCACACACACACACACACACACACACACGCGCACGCACGCACGCACGCACACACACACACACACACACACACAGACATCATCGCAAAAATAGTCAAAACGGATTCAGGGGACCTCAAAACGTAAAAATCCGTCGAAAACTCGAGGTCAAAAAAAATCATGATTCCTCTACTTTCCTTATATCTGTATACAGATAGGAAAGTAAAAATGAATCATTTTGTTAACTGAGACTCTGCTGTAGAATCCGTATATAATGGATAGCGGAGTCTCAATAAACCTGAAAACTAGCAAGGCTGGAGGCCCAGTCACACTCTATAGATATAGCGCTAGATATAGTGTATATTAGGAACATATCTTATAGTACCTTAATATACAAAGAACCACAGTTTCATTAAAAAATATTTATTTATTTTTGTGTACCTATTACAAACTTGTATACTGCCCCATTTAGTATCTTTAAACCTGAATATATATTTTTTTTTATTTGAAATTTTGGGAAACTAAACCAAGGAATGTAGACTACCTTTTTAATTATATTAGGTGACGTAATCATTAAAAATGGCAGACGGGAGCCGTTATGGCAAGTGATATATTATTTGAAACCCTTTCCAATGATATCAATATAACTAAAATATTTTTTCTTTTTACTCATAATGAATTCTTTGTTTTAAATGTTCAATGCTATCAACTGGTGTACCACAAATATTTAACCTTTGGCACTGTATTATTCTCGTTTAAAATCAAAGATTTTTATGAATTCATATCTCATGACGGATCAAAAAATAAATAGGAGGTGGAGGGACTTTAGATCCGCATTGTATAATCGAGAGCAGAGGCTATGTGAACCTGAAAATTAACACAGCTGGAGGCCTAGTCGTACCGTATACATCTTCAAAAATCTAAACGCGGACCATATAAGCGAAATCCATTAGGGACGAACTTAAGTTGGAGTGAGGTGGAAGTCGTACATACCGTGAGTCAGGCCATTGAATAGGTAGTGCGCTGCACAGCTCATATCGCAATGAGTCTCAAGGATGTAAGCATACTTATATTTATTTAAATCTCTATATTCCACACGAAAAGTTCGAAATGGTATATTTTAATTTTGGATGCATAAAAATGAATAATCCACAATACGACACTTCAGTGGAAAGTCAATTTTAATGATTTATAGGACAACGTAACAAAACTTAATTCGAAGGAACATGAACTTAAATAGATTGTTGCCATTAAGGTTAAGAATAAATAAATGTAATGAAAATCCCAATAAACCAAATTAACAAAATTATGCTGCACATTAAATTACTATTATAATAAGCTTTCAAATGAGCTGTCACACTTAACAATACGTACCACTTTTTTATCATGCTAAAGGGCGCTAAAATCAAAAGTAACACTATAAACAGTCACATTTCTAAAAATTATTCATTAAATTACATTTGCGTTGATGTGTAATACTTAGTACGTTTTCTATTTAAATTGTATTGGTTAGTAGTGGGAAGGAGGAGAGGGGAATGTTGTGTGTCAGTTTAGGATGTGATAAAAATGTGCCAGCCTTAGAATAAAAATCGACCTAATTTAAACAATTCTTTGTATTAATTTGAAGCAAGTGGTGATACAATTGAAATCAGCATAATAAAAGGAAGCTTAAAAATTTGTATGTTAAGTTGGGAATGGGGTGCTAAAACACTACGACCTAAAATATTTATTGTACCCCTTTTGTCGCTAATGCAGCAAGGAAATGTCGCAATGCCTACAACGATCCTTCCAATCATATCTTCCTTGAGTGGCTTCAAGTTAGGTAAATATCACTCTTCTATTTAATATGCTCTTAGGTATAGTGTCCTTGGATTTTGGAGTGCTACACATTGTCAGAATGTCTTCCTCTTCACAGAATCTGCTCACTATATTCTACTACTCTTAGTTTACTTAAGGTGTCCTTTTAGTGGGCAATGCCCAGTAAGGATCCCTGATACAATACGTAACTTGTTCTTGTAAAATTGGTAAAAATATAGGGTGTTCTATTTATAAAATACTGTCATTGACGTCATTACAAGATGATTACAAGATATATTGAATTATGAGAAAATAAACTAAATTAAAATAAAAAGTTTACTTATTTTATTTTACGTCTTGGTCATATATCACATTTGAGTTGGAATTTTCTTTTTATTTACTTTTATAATAATGCCTAAATATACGTACTAATCAAGGTGCTAACCTTATTATTTAAATAATATCAACCAAAAAATTATTAAACATTTTCTAAAACAAAAATGTTTATTGTGGCATTTTATTTTCTACGGCGCTCTGTAGTACTTGTCGCGTTCAAGATCGAAATTGATACATTTTAATTTTTAAAATGACTCGAGTCGAAAGACAAAATCAGCGAGCCTCCTAGTACGTATATATAATCAACTGCAACGTTGCCAAACCAAAAGCGCGCAGCGAATAGCTTAAGGCGCCCAGTTGACATGTAACATTAAACATCTTATACACAGCGAAATGTATATTAGCAGCGCACCAAGCGGCGAACGCCTGAACTAATATTTTATACAGGATCAAAAAACGGCTCAAATGGGCGTCCTCGAGATTTTTGTGTTAATGGGTGTTTTAGGGTGTCTACATCATCTGGAACAATTTTCAATGGGTTGTCACTGGGGATCCGTATATCGGAAGCCCAGTAACAGCGGAGTCTCAGTGAACCTGAAATTTAACATGGGGGGAGGCTCAGTAATACTTTGTAGATATATATATATATATATATATATATATATATATATATATTGTGTTCCTTGTTTGGGTTCATTATCAAGAAAGACCCCCTTTTTTCCCTTTCAATGAATTAGATGTCATTGCAAATAGAATTCGAAAATCTGATACATTTAAGGAATCTGGTACATTTTTTAGACAAATCTGGTACATTTTTTAGACAAATCTGGTACATAACAAAAACATTCTGGCAACACTGTATCAAATCAAACAAATTGTCTCTGTCATTAGTGTCACTCCTCTTCAACAAATTAAAAGATGTGTGCCAATTCAACGATTGTTTCCGAAAGCCAAGGTAAATTAAAATTTTTAAGGTTATGTTGATTTATTTATATATAATAAATTTTTACGACTCTAATTTGTATTATATTTTGTTTTAGTGTTTAGGACCATCCAAAGACCACTTCAAAATGGTCTATTTTGTATTCAATTGTAAATACTATAAAGAAAGAAGTTAGCAAAAAAATTTGTAATTTTTTTTTCTCACAAAACCTGCTAAAAGGAAAAGTTAAATTAATCTGATGAGGTCACTAGACATCATTATGGAAATGTACAATAAAAATTTGATAAAGATAAAGAGACAAATGGTTTTTCACTTTAAAAGTTTGAATCGGAAAATGGATTAACGAGTTAATTTAATATACTCGATGAGAAATGTTACCTAAATAGTTTACCTATATAAAATTATGTTTGCCTGCAATTATCAATCGTGTTACCCTCTAACCAAGATCGTTTGTTGCATACAAACCAGAAATAAGTATCAAACATAAATTGTGATTTTTATTATGCACTTAACAAGTCACATCCCAGATATCTACATGCTATGGCTAATCAATCCTATAAGTACATATTAAAACATTAATATACTATCTACAATTAAACATTAATTTGGAAATACAGATGAAGGCGATTTACCTATTTAAACAAAATTACTATTATTCTATTTATTAAAACTTAAAACACATTATTTTTTTAGTAAACTTGGACATGCAAAAGCAGTCATGAGGGTAGGACATTAGTGAGTGCAAGAATACTTTGAAATGTGCTGTGAAATACACATAGAAAGGATCATAATATGGAAAATTAAGTGTGATAACATTTTACGATATGTATGTCACTAGTTTAGTTCACAGATTTATGTGTTCTGTGTTCAATTATGTGCTGCTATTTCAAACTTTTAGTATCCTTTAATAAAAGAAGTTGAATATTATTGTTGACCTTTTTAAATTGTTTATTTTATCTCATACATTTTTTTTTCTACTCTTCATACAGTATTTTGTGAAGAGTATTATAGGTTTACTTTGTCTGTCTGTCCGATGTCACGTGTTTTGTCTGCACTATAAATCAAAAACGAAAAATAATATAAATTTGAAAATTTTAAGCAAAAATCAAGCTCTGTAAGGAGACAAAGCCTATTGATTTTTAACAAATCTGATTAAAAATAGGGGGTTAAGATGGGTTGAAATTAAAAATAAATCCTAAATTATAAACGAAAAATTTTTAGTAAAAATTAAGCTTTATAAGGAGATAAAGCCTATTGATACAGAAAAAAATATTGGGGAGATAAGAGGGGTTAAAATATAAAAAAAAATCCCAACTGAAAAACGAAAAATAATATAAACTTGAAATTGTTAGCAAACATCAATTTCTAAAAGAAGAAGAAGTCCTTTAATTGTAAAAAAAATCTGATTAAATATAGGGGATTTAAAGGGGGTTGAAATTTAAAAAAAAATTAAAAATGAAAAGCGATATCAACATGAAATTTTTAGTAAAAATCAAACTCTATAAGGAGTTGAGGTCTATTAATTGTGAAAACAATCTGTTTGAAAATGGGGACTAAGGGGCTCTGTTAAACTGCTAAGAGTATCATTTAGGCATTATATATCTTTATTCTAGTTTGTGTCTGTGTAATATTATGTATTGTGATAGGACTGATCTTATAAAATAAACATTTAAAACATTTTAGTTCTTGTTTTATTTGCCAATAGAAGGTATTTTAAAAATATATTGTTTATTTGACATCTTTGACAAATTGTGAAAATAATTAAACTTACAATAAAAACTAAAAAATGATAGGTAAAGTTTCATATTAAATTTTTACACAAAAATCAATGTCAAGCTTTCTACATAACCTGATATATATTTAAAAATAATCTCAAATTATGAAGAAAAGTCGGTTTACTAACTAATAATATTTATAGATGGTTTTCAACGTATTAAAAACAAAACAAATATTACACTAACTAAAATATTCATTTTTTAATAGTTGTAGTGCTTGAAAACAGTATAATGTTGATAATAATAACTATACTTAATACAAACTCAAATAATAAAAAAAAACAGCGATATTGACTCTTGTACAAAGTTTTGATCCGAACTTACAAATGATAAAATTATTGGAAAAAGTGAACACCCATTTTAAATAACCACGAGCCGCCACTGATCTAAATATTGTACCATATCTTTATATTGTTGGTATTATCACTAACTTTATTTAGTTAATTTAGAAACAACTGTATTGAGATACACTCAATATTATCAAATATCCCTAAAATAAGAATACCTGCTTCCCTTCTCCAAGAGTTCTAAAGAGCCCTAAAAACATCCCTATTCTTGTAAATTCAACAATAGTGCTTTATGAAGCTGTCAACATTTGGTCATGGTACAAAAGACGATGCGAATTAGACAAATGGCTGCCTTGACTAAATGCTTTCTAGAATACCTCTTTATAAGTCAAAATATTGTGTACTTATTTATGCTTAAAGCGGTACAAACAGTAGGGATCAGCTGAAAACTTGTAAGAGCGTTAGAAATGAATTGGAACAAATTTAATTTAGTCATTTTGGGAAGAATGCATTTTTACACTAAACAGGTACACCAACCCATACATAATAATCTCAAAGAGAAAATTTCTTACGTACATACGTTAGATTTTTGTAAAAAATTACCGAATCTTTTACTTTTTACTGATTGAGCTATATTTCAACAAAAACTATGTTTGAAACAGAAAAATCATTATATATTTTTTCATTTAATAACCCTCTTTTTAAAGATCAGTAATTAAAACTTCCCCCGGAATCAGCTAACTCGCGTATGCCACTGAGCACACTTATTAATATGTTTTAGGACGGAGAGCGGTCGGGAGGGTGAATAATTTCCCAAATTTCCCCGGATTTATGAAAGGAATCAGTCTGAGCGAACCGGTCTTGCTATCATGGCCGATAATGTTGCTGGAGGATTTTTATCGGTCTGTACGCGACGCTTATTGGACGAGAGGAACAGCGCCGCGACGCCCAATTGGCCCTGGGATGTTCTAGGGGAAAAAGTCGGGGGATGGTTAGGGATGAGGTCGCACAGGGAAAACTCCGATCGGAATTGTTTGCTCTGAAAGAGATTTTCAGATAGGATAAAAGTTGTGGGAATTATCGTCACTATTACTTCATACATTTATATGAAAACTGGATTAGATGCATACCAAATAAAGATTGTTAATTTACAATTTAAACGGATTTATTATCTTTTAGTAAGAAAGTTTCATTTCGAGCAAATTAAATTATAATTTCACGCAATACATGCTGTGTGCACACATCCGTCACAACCTCCAAGGTTTTGTTTTAAGGTGCTTATTAACAGCTACAATGAATAATATTAATTTGTAAATTTGCTTATAAATTTGACATATTATAATCTGCGTACCATGAGCACTTTCATTTATAAATATAAAAAAAGCGATAATTCTAAACTGAAAGACTAAAAAAATCGACAATAAATTTTATATCTATAAATTTACAATATCCATGTTTTCTTCACAATTGTAATCTGTAATATGATCTTGTTATTTTATCTATTTTTATAGTGTTTTAAGCTCTTATTTGGGGAGTGGGTCAGGTTATTAAACAACTCGTATCACTTTGAAAAAGAGTGTTGGACGCCAGTATATTTAAACTTTCCAAACTTGACAAGCGATTAATGATGAAAATATAGAAAATCACTAACCTTTATGATATTATAATTAAATAAGGTAGCGACAAATTCTAATTCACAGAGACTTAATTATTCAAATTTAAATGATTTATTGAAAACTTATCTGTAGTATAACAGATAGCAGGTACAGGGGATTCGTATGATAGGCTTGGATATCACCAACTGATAATTCTTCTTAGGTAAAGTTAAATCTCGTACACTTCTTTGGATGGCTCGAACTAAACCTCTTGAAATACTTGAAACAACCTCTGTAACTGGAACCAAACTTCTAAGTTTCAATATTTCTACACATGCAGCTGGAACGTTCTTCCTAACAATCTTTTTCGATAAACTTCTATAAAACCATCGATATAACTTCTACTGAACGTCTACTGAAACCATCTATATACAACTTCTATAGGACCATCTATATACAGCCAGGCTACAAGGCAAAAGGTAAAAATGTAAAGAAAGGAGTCAGGAAGAGTATATAGGAAATAGATAATGCTTCTTACTATCAAATGCGAAGCTCCCGCTAGGCGGCTATTTACTCTTTTCAGTCTAAAACCAGAAAAAACGCCCCAAGAACCTAGTAAAACTTACCAAAGGCACAGGACTATTCCAACGATAGTACCTGAATACGGGGAAAGCAGGGAATACAATAGACCCAAGTAGCCGCAGTGGTATGTGCCAAACCTAACCGTGCCTGCTTATACACGACAAAGATAAAGATGCTAATGTGTATATGTGTATACAGACTTAGCAAAATCAAATATGCAGGCCTTATTGTCAGCTATAATACTCGGCGATTGTTTATACTTGAGACGATTTGATTTATTACGACGTCACTAATTGAGTCATTAAATCTTACGAACGATGTACAGATGGTTATACAATGCAGAATCGATGTTAAATCGCTCTTTGTCTTACATAAACAATCGCCGAGTCATAGTCTCTTCGGCACAAGCAATGCAGGCTCGTTGATTTGATCTTGTCAGGTCTGTATATTTATGATTTTTAATTATCTTGTACCCAACACTACCAGAACAATTTATGTGCAATTGGAAGGACGGCGTGCATTATTAGGGGATGCTAAGCTTATCATATAGCAGAGGGAAAAACAGAGAAAGGGAGGGGGGAAGATATAAAGAAAAAGAGCAGTTGCAACTTTTATTGCTGATAAGAAAGAGTAATATTTCTTCGGAACCATAGAAAACATTATCTTAATTTAGTGATGTTACTAATATACCAGTATATTTACCCGAGTAATACTCTCTCCGGTACTCGCAAAGCAGACCCGTATATTTGATCTTGTCAGGTCAATATATTTATGATTTATAATTATCTAGTACCTAATACTTCCAAACCGATTTATGTGCAATTGGATGGACGGCGGGCATATAAAGTCAGGACCTTTTTAATGTTTAATTATTGGATGCTAAGCATAATAAATGGCAGAGAGAGAGCGGACACAGGGTGAAATAATACTTTATTACCATTCCAAATTTTACTCATAATAAGAAAGAGTAATATTTCTCTAGAGCCCTAGAAAATATCAGCTTAATTCTGTGATTTAAATAATATACCAGTACATTTAGCTGTTTCATGGTTTACCAATCATCAGGGCGGCTTTATGAATTTCGTGAATGCTTACATACAGTGCTATTTATTTTTTTCCTGAATGTTATCATGTAATTTATACTTTAAATATGAAAAGAGTTCCGATGCCCATCATCCGCCACCAGCTGTTGTTTATTCTGATAAAGTGGAAATAAGACGATCTATGGGTTAGGATAAGATTTTTTGAAATTCACAAGTCTACTGCCTCGACCAACTGAAACAACAGCTACAATAAAATCAGATTAGAAGATCGCAAAATATTAAAAATATTAAATAGATGACGTTTATACTTAAACGAAGAAGAAAGGCAGTGAATTATTAATAATAAAAAAATGATGTAGGTAACTTAGATAAAATGAGAGCTGAGAGAAATGGATGCAAACTTTAAACGTAAGATTTAAGGTTAATGTATTAAGCTAAAAAAAATTAACTATCTGTGCAGATAATAATAATAATAATAATAACGGGTCTTTATTTGCACAAAATAATTACATTTTTGTATAGTTAGCATGGGCGAGGTTTAGCCTGTGGCTATTCTTACACCTAACCCTAACAAAACATATACATTTAAATAACTATAATATTAAAAGTTTATCAATACAATTTGACATTAGTAGCTCATTATATCTACCAGTTTACATTTGACTAATAAAGAGTTGCCTTTTTAAAGCATTTTTAAAAACAGGTAGAGATCGTGATTTTTTAATATCAGTATGTAAAGTGTTGTACAGAACAACTGCGTTATACGAAAAACTACGATTATAAATAGCACTAGAGTGACGAGGCATTGATAAATTAAAATTGTTTCTTATGTTTACATTGTGCGTAGACGATCTAAAAGTTAATTTGCTCATAAGATATAATGGTGACGCAGTAGAAAGAATTTTAAAAAGAAAAGAAAGGAACATAAATATATATAAATTATTAACAGTTAGCCAGCCAGTTTGGGAGAAGGCTTGGGAAATATGATCGAATTTTCTAAGTCCTTTTGCGAATCTGCAGCATGTATTCTGCATAATTTGCAAACGGTTACGATCAGCAGCTGTTAAACAAGGATAATACACAACAATTCCATATAATATTTTTGAAATTACAAGGCTTTGGCAAAGTTTTAGTTTTATAGATTGGTTCTGTAGGATGTGTTTATTAGAATAAAGCAAGCGAAGACCACTATAACACTTTTGTAACACATAGTTGACATGTTGACTGAACCTCATTTGATCGTCAAAGTATAACCCTAAATTTATAGACTCAGTTTCATGTGGAATATATTCACCAGATATCATCAGAGTTGTATTGTTCTTTATATATTGTCTAATATTTTTACTACAGAATAATAATAGTTTGGATTTCGAAGCATTAATGTGAAGGTTATGATCAGACGAATAGTTATCAATTTTTTTAAGATCTTGATTAATCTTATCAACTGCAGTAATGACTTCATTCGACGAAAAATCGAGGAACAGATATGTGACAAAATATAAGATAGACGTGACAACAAAAGTGATAAGGCAAAATAGGCGATAGGTGTTCACAAATTAAATAAATTATGTGAATTATTGGTGAGACGTAGTATTTTCAAGGTTTTTTTGTAAAATAACACAATCAAATGTTACTAGTTGTGAAAATAGAAGGATCTGCTATCAAATCCTATTTAGTAAACAAGAATTCAAAAAAAGATCATAAAAGAAATAAACTGGATCAACCTAAATATTTGACCTTATATTAGTTCTGGACCAACATTTAGATCTTCCTCTATTAACCTATTTTCGGCATCCTCAATACATTGTAACAAACGTGCAGATGGATACTTAATATTTGCTTGATGCCTAGCGTATCCTAGAAACCATAATATGCTAGCAACATGTGCACATGTTCTTAAAGTTCTGGCGCCGGCTTTACATGTGCAATAATAACCCATAATAGGTGAATCTTCAATATTTTCAGGATCATCGTTGTAGACAATCCATAACATATATTTGGCACTATTTCTTTGTCTAGAGAATACCCTAAATCTTAAAAAGTTCTCACCTTCTCGTGACAGGTCAATTTGTATATTATTTTGTTCTTCACGATACACTGTATCTTGTATATAACTTGATGACAATTGGATATGGTATGCTTCAGTTAAAGTTTTAACATAATTTAAATCAAATTGTGGAAATTCACGAACATGATCCCTATTTAATGGAAACCACTCACCGATACGAAACCGAATATTATCAATCTCTACACGAGCCTGAACAACATTGACTTTGTCTAATTTTTGTAACATTTCTCTAGCTGATTGTACTGTTCCTTCCATCTCTATAAGCTGGTGGTATTTATTTATCAGAGCCCCAGCAATCAAATAAAAGTCATGTAAATTGGCAGCATGATGTGCTAGGATCGTCTGGCGGAAAAACTTAAAAATTGACTTTAAATGACCGTTTCTTGCTTCCACTACCCATCTCGTACTAGAAATCAGACGTGCTTTATTAGCAGCAATAGCTGTGTACTGATTTTCGTTGCGATTCAGAAAAGGAGGAATGTGAACAATAAGTCCAAGATCATTAAGAAGTGGAACCGAATCCCTGTAACCTCTATCAACTATTACTACGTCACCTTCTTGTACCCAAGTTCTCATATTGTCATGGTCATTTTGGAATTCTTTACGTAATATTGATGCATCATTATTCTTTGAATCAGAAAAGTATGGCCTATTTATTGCTAATATGTATCCGTTTGGGGAAACGATTAGTTCAGGTTTGACTAAATGTTCTTTTTTATGAAAACAATAAGATTGTCGCAAAATTCGAAAATTACTACTTTTCTCAATTTTGTTGTACGTGCAATCAATATAAAAAATAGCTTTAGGAACTTCTGGAACAGAATTATACAATTGATTTGCGTATGCAGTAACATACCTTTCAATGTAGTTTTCACGAGTAATTGAGTGGAAACCAATATTGTTAGGGACAAAATTCTGGAGTAATGATAATTTAACTTGCGTTATAATTTTACTGGTCATTTGCCGAGAGCTATAATTAAATATTATTTGTAAAAAACTATCGGATATACCATGTATCAATTTAACAAGAAATGTGAATAGATGTTTTTTTTTTAAACATCTTCTTGCACCACCGTCTGCATAAAACTGACAAGCATTGCAAACTTCTTCAAATTGGTGTCGCGAAATTGATGTTAGTGTCTTAAATTGTTCCTCCGTAAAGCTGCCAGTCATGAGTTTTTTGTCGTGAGTTTGCCACAGTTCTGAGGGCTTGCAAAAAATTATGCAATCACTCACCAAATAGGGCTTATTAATATATCGCAACCATCTCTGTAAATCGTGCAGAAGAAAGCCTCGATTATCAAGATGATGACCACAAACTCTTGAAAACCTTGGTACATATATATTAGAATTTAAGAAAATATCGACCCTACATTCGATTGATGGTCTCTGAATATTTTGTCTGTTGTTACATATAAAACACAACGAAGCATTTAATGGGTAAATCACGTTCAATCTCAGACAATTTGGATTATGTTCGACTTGCCTTAATTCTTCTGTAATTGTTTGAAAACAATTCAAACAAACTCTTGTATTTTCAAGAATGTCTTGGGCAGGATATCCAGCTATTTTTCTTCTATTAATTGCAATCTGTACTAGATCCATATGTACTTCTCGATCCAGAAACGTTGATTGTCGAACATTCTGATTTATGTTACAAACATAACATCTAAATCTATTATTAGCAAACACCATAACTACGTACTAATAATACTAGAGAATGGTACACTTTTTAACCAGAAACTAAATAACTAGATAGTAACTAACGAAAAAACTACAATGACTAATGTACTTTAAAATATCTAAATTATTAACGAAATATTATGGTAATTTACGATATATAGCTGCCAAATTGTACATATACAACTGACAGAACAAATACAAAAGTTTGACATAATGTTTACATTGCCTACTTGAATTATATGATATTTTGGTGTCTAGCTAATGTAAATAATTTAAATATATTTTGAGAGACAACTATTTGAATATTTCTGCTGTATATGGTGAATTGAATTAAGGCAAGTCAAACATAATTAAAATTATATCCGACTGAACGTTATTTACCCATTAAATGCTTCGTTGTTTTATAGGTAACAACAGACAAAATATTCAGATACCATTAATCCCTTTTTTTTTTTTCTAATATCTATATAGGTACTAAGTTTTTCAACAGTTTGCAGTCATCATCCTAATAATCGGGGTTTTATTCTGAATGATTTGCAGAGAGATTTGTGATATATTATTAAGCCCTTGTTGGTGAGGAATTTGCATATTTTTTTGCAAGCGCTCAGATCTGTTGCTAATTCACGACAAAAAAAAAGTAATTGGGAAGATGTTAACAGCTTCTTAAAGGAACGTCTTAAGACACTAACATCTATTTCGCGACATCAATTCGACAAAAGAAAAACAACTTTTCACAATTCTTTTTAAATTGAGGCTTGGTATATCCCATACTTTTTTACAAATAATATTTAATTATTGCATTCAGAAAATGACCAGTAAAATTATATAACTAGGTAAATTATCATTATTCCAGAATTTTGCCCCATATACTGCATTCGCCAATCAATTGTATATTTATATTCCAAATCTTCCTAAAGCTATTCTTTATATAAATTGCACATATAACAAAATTGAGAAAATTAGTAATTTTCGAATTTTGCGACAATCTTATTGTTTACATAAAAAATAACATTTATTTAAACCTGAACTAATCGTCTCGCCAAAAGTATACATATTAACAAATAATGGCCCTTTCTTTTCTAATTAAAAGAATAATGATGCATATTACGCAGAGAATTCCAATAGGTATTATGCAGAGAATTCCAAAATGACATTATAAGAACTTGATAGAGGTTTTAGTTATTCAGTTCTTCTTTTTAATGATCTTTTACTTATTGTTCACATTCTTTCTTTTCTAAATCACAACGAAAATCAGTACACAAATATTGCTGCTAATTAATCACGTCTGATTTCAAGTACGAGATGGGTAGTGGAGGCAAGAAACCGTCATTTAAAGTAAATTTTTAAGTTTTGCCGCAAGTCGATCCTAGAATATCATGCTGCCAATTTACATGACTTTTACTACAACAAGCAAATATTAAGCATCCATCTGCACGTTTGTTTAAATATATTGATAATATCAAAAATAGGTTAATTGAGGAAGATCTAGATAATGGTTCTGAACTAATATTAGGTCAAATATATTTTTGTTGCACCTTATAGATACTTCATTATTAGTTTTTTTTTTAACTGTTCTCGTAAAAATGAATTGATAGCAGACCCTGCTTTTAAATTATTAACATTTTCATGTGTTATTTAAAAATAAACCTTGAATATATTTTTTTCATATATCTATCACCAATTGTTATTGCAACTAACCATCACATAACCTTAATATTCCTTTGATACTTCAATCTCTAATTCTGTCTATATTTTTTTTCTTCCTATACATCTTTTATGCTGTCTGTATACACATATATACAGGGTGGCTCACGCTCAACGGGACGGAGCTTTATGGGAAAACGACCAAAGATAAAAAATTCGTTTGGGAGGAATACGTAGGTTACAGACGGCTACAATTTAAAATTTGTTAGATGTATACAGGATGTCCCACATAAGAGAAAAACAAAGTTATATTATTTTTAATGGAACACCCTGTTTTTTATTTTAGAATTAAAAACTACATCAAAAATAATGTCAGTTAACTAAAGGTTCCCTATTACTATTATTATTATTAGTTTTCGATTTATTTGAATTTTTAAGAAAAAAAAGTCTCCCAGAAATTAATTGTTTACTCTTGTTTGAATAATTTTTAATGAACTAATTTTTTTTATGTGGGACACCCTGTATACATCTAACAAATTTTAAATTGTAGCCGTCTGTAACCTACGTATTCCTCCCAAACGAATTTTTTATATCTTTGGTCGTTTTCCCATAAAGCTCTGTCCCGTTGAGCGTGAGCCACCCTGTATATTAGCATCATCCAGTATTCTTAAATAATGTATTTAATTATATTTGATGGCGAGTACGTCAGCTTTTTTATTTCCTTGGATACCTTGGTGTCCCGGTACCCACGCTAGTTTTAGATTGTTGCGGGT